>JUFY01023518.1:19172-82503 GCA_001855655.1 Leptopilina clavipes | reverse complement strand
TAATATTACATAATTTATTATTATAATATTTATATAATATAATATAATTTATTATATTATTATTATTATAATATTTATATAATATTATATAATTATTTTTTATAAATTGTGTAAATTTTGTAAATTTGCAAATTGCAATTTTTTCAACACACTCGTTTTATCATGAAACAAAACACGCCCGTTGTTTTAGAAAAAGGCAAAAAAATTTTTCCTCTTTTCCAACACAAAATTGCCGTCAGGACGGAATTTCTTCTCAATTGTTTGCGAAAACTCTATATACCTAGAAAAATTATTAGAAAATATCCACAAAAAAAACGTGAAGGGAATATTTCGTGCTGTACAAAAATGCCCCCCCTGGAAATATGCAAATACACAAGTTCATAATTTCATGGCATGAGAAAAGCTTTTAAAATAGATGCCTGTGTTGTGTAAAATATATATTTAGGGAGCTTTTAATCAATCGGGAAAATTTCTATATAAGGAGAAAAAGCTTTCTTGTGGAAATTTGAGAAAATTGGGAAAATTGAACAGAATGCAGAGATGAAGATGAAAAATTCTATAACGAAGAAAAGAGTAAAATATTTTTTTCAAAAGAGAGAAGTATGGAAATAAAGTTAGTTTAGTTTGGTTCAGAAAATTATTATTGGTGGAAGGAACTGAGGACGTGGAGGGTAAATGAATGTTAATGATTTATTATTATGATTATTTTTTTTAGTAGCGAATGCGCGGTATATATTTATATATATGAGTTTTTGGAGACGGTCGCTTATTGTATTTGTACGAATATGTTCTAGCCTTCCTCGCAACCAATGCTCCTCCCCATCGCCCTCTTCATCATGCAAAACCCATAACCACCAACATCACAAGTACCACTATCAATACGAACGTCACAGTTAAACCCTCGGTTAAGCATTCGAATCACTCGACCGCCTATCACCCGCCTACTGCCACAACTGCTGCCGCTGCGGCCAGGCTGGAGCGTGTCAAGCATGCCCAGAGCCAAGGTCAAGCACAGGCCAAAACGGCTGCTGCAGGCGCTGCTGCATTAAGCCATCCACCTGCGACTGCAGCTGCAGTCGTCGATCCATCCAAATCATCCTTCGAAAGTCGATACGCGCATCGATCCACTTCTGCCGTACAAGCTAGTAAGTAGCATGCTGTAGCCGTCAAGAGACAATCTCACATAAACGATTGCTCTCATCGGCTTTAGAAACTGCTTTTCGTACATCCGTTGTGTCCTTTTTCTTTTCATTTTTCATTATTGTCAATAAATATCATATTCTTATGTAATGCCAGTGTCGCCATTTGTCAATGCCTTTGGTATTATTTATTGCTTAACGTTCCTTTGACATTTTGTTTACAGTATAATATAAATTTTCTTTTGACTAAACAAAAAGTCAAACAAAAAGTTTACTGTATACGATAATCATACGAATAACTACTTATGTACAAGACAAGTCAGTGGAAAGGCAAATAAAAGTTTAGACCAACTCACTGTAAACTTAAAAGTATCAAATCGATTCCAAAAATATCAAATTGATCCAAAAATTTGAATCAATTTGATATTTTTGGTATCAATTTGATACTTTTAGGTTTACAGTGCTATTACCGACTTTTAATACTGAGAAAACAATTGAGTTTGAATCTTTTTCCCGTCTGACTAAAATTCGCTTTTACTACTTTCGGACTAATGAAACTTGATTAAAAATGTCTGACTATAACTTACTTTTACTACTTTTTTAATAATCTCCCTGAAATTAATATGTCTGACTAAAATCTGGTTTTTACTACTCAGACAGTAATTACAAGGCAGTCGAAAATGACTGCCTTCTTTGACTATTACTAACTTTTGCTACCGAGGGAAATAATTACCAGGCTTCGAATCTCTTTCTAGTCTGACTAAAAGGACTTTCTACTACTGTGAAAGAAATAACTGACTATAAAAATGTCTGACTAAAACGAATAGTAACTACTGAGACAGAAATTACACACATTTTCCACAGTGATTACATACTTTTGAAAAATTGTACCGACTAAAATTGATTTTTACTACTGCTTTTTAAAACAGGTGAAATTTAAACTCCTGTCTGACGATTTTACTACTGAGAAAATAACTTGAAAACAAATCTTTTTCCTGTCTTACTAAAACGAACTTTTACTATATACTTTCTGTATTTTTCATTCCGAATAAAAAATGGCTGACTACAACTGACTACAACTGACTGTCAGGCTCCTGCCTGACATTTACTGCATTTTCTTACTGAAAAAACTACATAGATTCGAATCACTTTTCCTGTCTGACTAAAAGGATGGAATTTTGAATGACTGTCTGATTAATACTGTATTTTACCACTGCGAAAACAATTACTTGAATTTTTATCTTTCTCTTGCCTGATTTAATATTGTGCTTTTACTATTTTCTGTCTCATTTACCAACAAATTAAAATAACTGACCGGAAGCAACTCTTTCTACTTCTTGCTTAACGCACGAAATTCAAACGTCGGCTTACTATTATTGTTGTTTCTACTACTGGAACTAAAATAATATTATATTCAATGCCCGACTAAGTATTGATTTTTACTACTGAAAATTAATACACGAAAAATTTCGTCGTAAAAGACTTTACTGCACTGAAAAAAATATTTATTTGCTTTAAATAACCGATTACTTGTCTATTATCAAATAAATATTTACTTGATTCAAATAAAATTTATTTGATACAAATAAATATTTATTTGATAATAGTCAAGTAATTCATTATTTTAATCAAATAAATTTTTTCCGTGTACTTCGATATTTTTAATTTTAATTATAATTTTAATTTCAATTTAAATAATTAAATAATTAAATAATTAAATAATAATTTTTATTACAATTTTAAATATAATTTAAATAATTTACAACTATAAAGCTAAAAATTAGAGAAATTAGGCCCCACTTAGAGAAGTTGACTTACCAAATAGTCGAGGAGCTGCTTTCCCAATTTTTGGGTATGCTGCAGTTCCAAGAAAAGTCTACCAGGGTGTATTCGGTGTAAAAATGTATGAAGAAAAAAAATATAAACATTCTAGAAATGGTAAGGAAACAGAAATAAATACATTAAAATATTGTAAAAAAATTTAAGGCACTTGGAAAAAATGGCGATTCACATTACGTATGAATTTTATATCATTTTCTTTTTTTTCTTTCATTTTTTTTTTTTTTTTTTTTTTTTTTTTTGAATGCATCACATACGATCATAAAGCTTTTCAAAAATGCTATTCCCCAGTATATTCCTATAGTAAAGAAAATCTACTTTGGACGAATATTCCATTTTTTACAATAAATTACAGGTGCACACAGGGAAAGTATCACAGGAGAAAATGCACCACGGAAGAACCAGCAGTTAAAGTTTGTTAAAAATTTACATTTAGCCTAACATTAAACCTGCGCCGTATAAGTTCGCATGTCGGTGCATTTTCCACTACTGACCCTCCAAGGATCAATTTCTAATTACTGAATAAAAAAATTTCAAATTTCGCATAAACATTATTTAATATAAAATTATAAACAATGCGAAATTGATCCTTAATAAAAATGAGCAATTAAAGTTTGAAAATAAATAGACAGAGCAAGAAATATAGTATTTCCTATTTTTTCTTTTCATCTTTCTTATTCCTTTTCCTATTATATAATTTAAGATAAATTCCAATCTAAAAACAATTTACTAAAACAATAATTAAATTACTGATCTGACTGTATTTGAGTACAGTTGCTATTAGATTGTATTGTATTTGAACTGTAAAGGAAAAATTTTTTTACAGTTAATTCTAACTAATTTGATTTTAAAAAATTTTGTTAAAATTAATTATTATAAAAATTTTGCCTGTTTGAAGTAGCCTACAGGTGCATATAGTTATTACACTTAAATCGAAATTTCCTTTAATATCAAATTGGCGGCGGAATTTACAAACTGTAAAGTAGATTATTATCAGTTCCTTTAGAAAATTATTGATTGGATTCAAATAATGACTTACTTGACTATTATCAAATAAATTTTATTCAAATACAAAAATTATTATAAGAAGTTTATTTGATTTAAATGAAATTATTGGCTTCAATAAATTATTTGCTTCTATAAATATTTATTCGATAGTAGATGACAAGTAATCGGATATTTGAATTAAATAAATTCTTTTTTCACTGTATTTGAGTTGAAATTGATAAGTTATTAAATTATTATTATTATTATTATTATTATCAAATTATGATTAGTAACCCTTTTTAAAAATTAAAACTGTTGTTCCCTCTTGTATAAAATTTTTTTATTCGAATATCCTATATTCGTCACAAAAGTAAAAGAAAATATTGTGTACTTGCATTTAAAAACTCATTCTACTGATGTAGAAAAATCTGAAATATTTCTGTGGTTGATGTAAGTCTAAAAGAATTTATATATATAAATAATGAATGTATTATTTAGCAGTGTGAAATAATCTTGATATATCAGCACGATTGGTATTTTACTGAAAAGTTTCTTTATAGATATATTACACTGAAACTGTGGTTGTGCATTTCTAATTGTACATGTTGCTTTTCTATATAAACTGTCTGTGTCTCTCTCTACCTCTCTTTCTACTATGTATATATATATCTGTGTATAAATATTTTATCAATATTGTATTTTTTAGGTCACTCGAGTAAAATTTTAATGTAAATTTTGTTTTTTGTTGTGTTTACGTTTCAAAACAGAGCTTATTGACAAGATCATAGCAAATATATTTATTCAAATTATTTCAATTTATTTTTATATATAAAAAAAAAATTTTCCTAGTCTTGTCTTTAAAACTCTCTTCTTGAAAAATAAGTTCAGGCTTGATGCTTTTATTACCTACAAAAATTTTTTTGGAAAAACATCTCAAGGTTGAAAACATTTCACATTTCTTTATATTATTTATATATCTACAGACGAATATAATTTATAATTCAGCAGTAATTAATAAATAAATAAATTTCTTTTTCTATTTTATATTTATTCACTAAGTATTTATTTATTAAATATTTACTTATTAAATATTTACTTATTAATTGAATTTTATGTATTATATAAAATAAAGGGATATTTAAAATGAATCATCAAGCTTGAATAAAAAGTGTAAAGAACAAAGAAATAATACATTCTGTATAAGTGTCAATTGTGGATTCTAGTGACAGCGGAGCCCCAATTAAACGGGAGCGCAACAGGAGGTTCGAGCGTCGCGTCAACTCCGCCGTCACAGGTAGCAGCTCAGGTAGCTCCAGTATCGACCGAAAGTACATGGTTCGACGACGAACCAGTGATAAAGAGTCCACCGGAGCCAACACGCGTCAAATCACCAGAGCAAATGATAATGCGATCTCCAGAACCGGTCAATTGGACCGTACCACTGGACACAGGCAAAACATTCACTGTCACTCAAAACGTGAGGGAAGGTACGATTCTCCAAATTTTTTTTGTTAAAACCAATTAAAACTTTATATATCAATTATTTCTTTAGGATAAAAAATAATGCAACATTTCCTGTCTGACTGATATTGACTTTTACTACTGCGAAAACGATCTTTTTCCTGTCTGACTAAAATGCACTTTTACTACTTTTTTTCCTTATGTACTTCAAATAATTTTTTATTTCAAGTAGTGTCTGACTAAAACTGGTTTTTACTACTGCGATAGAAATTTTACGGAAAGACGGAAATGCTTTTTGTCTGACTAAAATTAACTTTTACTACTGCGAAAGAAATTACAGACAGTGGGAAAAGTTTTGTCTGACTAAAAGACACTTTTACTACTTTTTCTTTATCTTCAAATAAAACTGTCTGAGTAAAAATGGATTTTACTATTGTGACAAAAATTACAAAAAAAATATTATTATACTACTTGCAAAATTTTCTGCCTTAATAACACCGACTTTAACTACTGCGAAAACAATCTCTTTCTTGTCTGACTAAAATGCACTTTTACTACTTTTTTTCCTTATCTACTTAAAATAAATAAAACTGTCTGACTAAAACTGGCTTTTACTACTGTGACAGAAAATATTCACAAAATCGCAAAAATTTTGTCTGACTAAAATGCACTTTTACTACTTGTTTACTTAATTACTTTAAATAAAACTGTCTGACTAAAGATTATTTTTACTACTGCGACAAAAAAATTACAGACAGTCGAAAGTGTCTTGTCTGACTAAAATGCACTTTTACTACTTGTTTACTCATTTACTTCAAATAAAACTGTCTGACTAAAGATTATTTTTACTACTGCGACAGAAAAATTACAGACAGTCGAAAGTGTCTTGTCTGACTAATACTGACCTTGTCTACTGAGAAAAAATTCTTGAAATTCACATCTATTTCTTGTCTGACTAAAACCACTTTCTACTACTGTTAAGAAAGTTACTAAAATTCGAAAATGGTTATATGTCTGACTATATTTAATATAATAATTATTCTTGTAATATAATAATTATTGTAAAATGATAAGTGTTAAAAAACAATAATTGCTACAATTTTCCAATTATTACAATTCTAAAAAAGGGGATCCGCTAACAAGACCGCATAGTGAGGCTAAATCATGGGGTCCTTCATCACTGCCTTCAGCTCCACAATCTGCACCTCCGGAATTAGCACACCTGCACAAATCTCAACATTCGCAACAATCCGGTTACAAATCACCAGAAAGTGAAAGCGTGTCACTAGGAAGTTTCACCGGCACCAATGGCCATAAAGATCCAGATTCAGATAGAGGCAGTCCATTATCAACCAACGTTCAGCGGACTCCCACTCCAACAAAAAGTAACAAGGTAAAAAAGTAAAAAAAAAGTATCCATTTTTTTTTTCTTTGAAATAAATCAAATTAATATTGAAATTAATATGGAAATTAATATTGAAGTTAATATGGAAATTAATATTGAAATTAATATTGAAGTTAATATGGAAATTAATACTGAAATTAATATTGAAGTTAATATGGAAATTAATATTGAAATTAATATTGAAGTTAATATGGAAATTAATATTGAAATTAATATTGAAGTTAATATGGAAATTAATATTGAAGTTGATATGGAAATTAATATTAAAATTAATATTGAAATTAATATTAAAATTAATATTGAAATTAATATTAAAATTAAAATTGAAATAAAAAATTGAAAGCAAAAATTAAAAACTAAAAAATTAGTTACAATAGGAAATTGAAATTCTCCCTGTAGAATTTGCTTGACGAGGGTGAAAAGCAACAAACGTCAGACACAACAATGAAACCAGTGGCTGGTACAAATCTCCGTTGTCTTGAGGATCCAGTTTTTGAATTCGACAGAAAAAAAGAAAATGCCCCCGCCACTGGAACAATGACTGCCACTGCCACCGGACAACATGGTTATCACGTATTGGAAGCAACGTCACCGCAATTGGGCACAGCAGGTTATCACGTATTGGAAGCACCGCCAATAAGTCCAGGCTCATCGCAACGTTCGGCCGCCACCGATGTCCTCGAAATGGCGCGAAATCGATTCGATAAATTCTGGGGCAAGGGCCCTGAGAATTAGATTTTCAATAATAATATTAATAACAATATAATAATAATAATTAAATCGACGCGATCCATCATTTGCATATAATATAAAATTCAAATTCACTCTCGTTTTTATTCGAAGCTACAATTGCTTTGGTCGCGTCGTAATTATAAAGACGAAGAAGAAAAAAAAATACAAGAATTAGTCTTGTATCGAAATTTTCGTAAACGTTAAAAAAACGGCTTATTTTTAGAAATCCTCTCCTTAAAAAAAAAAAATTGAAAAACTGAAAAATAAGGGCTGGTTCCTTTGAACGAAAGGAGATTCGACGCACTAAAAATTTTTAGCCTGCATTTTTATTCGCTATAATGTCATAAAGAAGAAAAATTAATTCGTAGATCGAAGTTGTATTGATTTTCTCGAGAGATTTTTTCAATACTGTGTTATTTGTATAATTAGAAAAAAAAAAGAAAAGCGAACTGATTTATACAAGAAATTAGTAATGACGCAAACACTTCCGCGAGAGTGATGAGCCCTTAGATTTGATTTCATTATTTTAGTCGCGATAAATTTTTTCGCGATACATCAAAGCTTAGAATTCTCAATATCATAACTCTCTTCTTATAAAATTCCAATAACCAACGAAATGAATTTCGAAAAAAAAAATTGTTTCTCCAGACAATTTATTATTCCATTTATTTAGTTTAAAATTTTCATTTATTCTCCAATAATATGTTTACAAAGTTTCGGTAAAAAAAAATTAATAATTCACACTTATTTTTTCAATTTGAAAATCGATTTTAAATTCTGAGATTGAGAGTATTTAGGATATAATTAAAATGGAAATAATTAGTATGCGATACAGTTCAGAAGCCTTTGATAGCTTCTCGTGCGTTTTATAAAATTAATAAATAAATAAATATATATGAAAAACTGAATGTATCAAGCAAATACGTGATTGTAAACGAGTTGTAGGATGTTTCATACGATAAATGATGTTTTTTCGCTTGCTTCCTCAAAAAATATAGTCAACATTCAGGAAAATTCAAGCAAAATGATTCAAGCACGTGTTAAAGTTTGGTGAAAAAATATTTTTACCAAACTAATCGACACTCTAATGTTGTTAATCTATTATTATTCTTATTATTATTATTATTATTATTATTATTATTATTATTATTATTATTAATTATTATTATTATTATTAATTATTATTAATTATTATTAATTATTATTATTAGTAATTAATTATTATAGTATCTAATTATTCAATTAATTAATTAATTAATTAAGGAATTAATCTAATTAGTTAATTAATTAAGGAATTAATGTAATTATTAATTATTAATTATTAATTATTAATTATTAATTATTAATTATTATTAATAATAGATACGCATAATAATCATAGCAAATTTTGCTCTCGATTATTAAGAAGAAGAAAAAATAGCGGCACCCGTTTTACGTCCGCAAAAAAAGTGATTCGTAGTGTTTTTAATATACAATATTTAAATATATTGTTAACATCGATTTCTCGAAATTTTTTTTCGCGAATTCAACCTCTTGTTTTGCATCGCTTCTAATATCTGATCAGTTTCTTCCAAAAAAAAACTGATTGACTTGCATCCAGAATTGAAAAAAAATAAATTATTCAAGTGGCGTCAGGTAAAGGAGGATAAAAATATAAAAAAACCATTTTACAGCTTTAAAAAACATTTTACTATATTCGTCCAAAATCCATTTTCACCAGAAAAATAATAATAATAACCGTGATACCTATTTCTCATTATTGCCTAAAAAAGAAGTTACAACATACAAAGCAGAATTCATTAAAAAAAAAAAGAATAAACCGCACACTTTTCTGAAAAAGTGGTAACAATTTTCAGAAAATGGAAATATAATAATAAAAATTTAACGACTATGAGGATTTTTGTCGTTTTAAAATTTACCGTTTCCTTATTCCGTCGATTTGATATACAGAAAAAATCTGCTTAAGCGTATTTTTCTTTTCTTATTATTATAATTCAGTTTCAATAAGAAAAATACGTTCGATAAAACACAACTTGAGAGAGTTTGGAAAAGCTCGGAACAAATAAGACATTTGCTCGATTTTTAGTTTGAAAAAAAAGAAGCAAAAAAAGAAAATTATATAGAAAACCAAAAAGTGAAGGGGGAGAAAAAGAGAGAAAATTGAAAAAGAGCTTTTCTATCTCACGCGCATTTTGAACACAAACACACACTCCATCCAAATCCACGTCCAAAGTCCACAATTTACCAACTTTAGCGCAAGAGTACGATGAAATTTAATGACTGACACTCCTATAAATATAGAATTTAAATTGTGACTCGAGTATTTGACGACAATGGACCATGAAAAGGATAAATCAAATAAGAATCGATATTTTCTCTTGAGGAATTAAAAAAATAGCCGAAAAAATTTGTTTGTTTCAATTGAAAGAAATACGTCTTCATAAAGAAATTACATAAAAATTAAGTAAAATTTGATAAAATTTAATTCAAATTTATTTTACATCAAAAATTTATTTATTATATTCGATTTATTTTATTTCATGAATTAAAAATTTCCAATATACTAAATTCTATAAATTAAAATCTAAAATTCATAACTTATTTAAGAAAAATTCACCCTTAAAAACAAATTAAAAAAATATTTAATAATCATTGGTAAATGATTATCAAATATTTTATCCAAAGAGAGAAAATATTAGATATTGTCAGAACTGATATTTTTTTTGTCTCTATTTAACTTTCTTGCTTTCTCCTCACTGGGAGAAAATGTCATTCATGATTTTGTTTCAAAAATATTAAAATTCAACATCTCAATGAGAACAATTTAAAATAATTTATTCCCGTCCATAATTATTCTATACAAAAAATTTCTCAATTCGATTCTGAATATTTTTTTTTGCAAAATAAAAAATACATTAAAATAATTGACAATCGAATATTAATAAAATTCACATATTATCATTGTTATTCTATTTCATATTTTTATTAATCAAAAGTTTCATTATCATGAAGAAAAAAAATAGGGACAAAAATTAAAAAGAAAACTTGATCTTTTGAAAACACTGCTAATCTTGAAAAAAGGGGGAAAAAATATAACCGAAGATGCAAAATGATGGATGGTACATATAACATTAATAGAATTGTGAAATGTAATAAAAAAAAAAGACAGTGATATAGAAATAAAAAAATAATAAAGTCTCAACACGATAATGAATGAATCTGTATGAGTGAAACGTGTAATAGTCAATCTCGCTTGAAATCAGCACACGTGAAATAAAAATCTGATTAAACAAGAAAAAAAAATCAATTAATTAATTTGAAATTAAAAAAAAAGATCGAGTGAATGAACGAAAGAGAGGCTACCTGGGATTTCGTTTGTACTCCCGTAGTCTCAACGCCTACTATAAATAGATAGACCATATATTATAATGTAATTCAATTATACACAAAATATAAATAAATAAAAAAAAATGAATGTATATACATATATACATTATATAATATATAAAAACCATTCGAAGGCCAGAATGAATGAGATTCTAATCAATCTCATATCGGTTAGAAAGGCTGTTGTTGGATAAAAGAACGAATAAAAGTGATCGACGAGAACTTATTTAAAAAAAAAAAAATATTATATGAGATTTCATTTTCATCAGTGTTTGAAAGTAATAAATGCGTTAATGAAAAAATTTACAATAACGCATCATATTTTCCAGTTTGGATTTTTCATTCAGAAAGAATTATATATTAATTTTTTATAATTAAGCATAAAATATTTTCAATTTTTCAATTATTTTTTTCTTTTGTACAAGAAATAGTGCAACGAAGTGAAAGTTAAATATTTTGAAATGTACACATAGAACTTGAAAATAAGTTCTACCTATGTGAATTCGTGTATGTATATAAATATTAATATATTGTATGTGTATTTGTAATAATGCAATAATAATAGAAATATTAGTTTTTCAAAAGAGGAAAAAAAAATGTAAGAACGATAACCATTTTTAACAGGGTACTAATATACGTTTTTATATGACAATTTAAGATATAGTCATTAAATTTCCGAATAATTTAAAGTATACCAAAAAAATTCATTCGTCGAAAATTTTTATTCAACAGAAAAAAAATTAGACATTTATTGCAAATTAAAATTTTTATAATCATAATTTCATATTATGTATTTTAAAAAATTTACTAATTTTGAAAATTTTTTAACATACTTAATCTTCTTATTTTACAGGAATTATATGAATAAAATTAAAAAAAAAAGATTGAATGCTTTCAGGGAATGAATGTTATGTGATTATAATAATAATCATATTAGAAAAAGAGGAAAAATTGACAATGGAAAGTCTGTGATAATTGATAAAATTTGAAACAAAAGAAGAAAGAAATGAAGAGGAAAAAAATCTCATATTTGTTTTTTTTTTTTTAAAGTTCTCAATCACTCCAAAAAAAAATGTCTGAAAGAGTTAGTACACATTTTGAAATAAGGGGAAATTATTTATATGATGTGGTAAAAAGCGAAGGGCATTCATGAAAATTATTTTCTCATTACAATTTATAAATTGAGAAAAATTGTTTGCGCACTAAAAATTAAAGTTTTAGAAAATTTATACATTCTAAAAGTCACAACATATTTTTCAATTTTTAGATATAACTTTGTTAAAATTAAATTTTAAGTCTAAATTATAAATGATTGTGAAAAAAAAAATTTTTATAAGTATGTGTTTAATTGGTAAATATTGAAAAATCTATTTTTATATATCATTCTTTGTATAACAAGTTTTGAAAAAATTCAAAAGTTAAAATAAATCTCGTTTCTCTTAAATATAAAGTTGTGATTTTTGGAATGAAAGAATAATTGAAATAATTAGAAAAAACGTTGTTGTGCATTTATATTGTACTTTAATTACAGGTTTAATTAATATCGGTAATATAATTGTGCTTTGGTGGATATTGAACGATATTTAAAAAATATATATATATAAATATATTATATATACTTTATAAAGCGTAGCATTTTTAAAAATGAAAAAAAATTTGAGGAAAAATATTGAATTTATTAAAATATTATTGGCAAGAGTGAATCAAGTTAACTTCTTCGCTGTTAAAGTATTTAAATTGTTTGCGAGGCGAGTGTCGCTTTTTACGTAACGAAAACTTCAATGATTTTTCAAATATTATGTAGTAAAAATATTGTATTAAATGAAGAGCGCAAATTTATGATTCATACATTATTATTGCTATTTTTGTTTTTATAAAAAGCAATTCAAATGTACTCATTTTTAGAATTTTCTTGTAAATTTTTATATTTCTTAAATACCTATTAATACTTCATTTATGATTCTATATAGAAATATTTATGAGAGACAACAATTTCCATAAATTTCGTTACTATAATTACACTAATAATTAAAATATCTTAAATTTGCGTTCTCTAATTTCCAAAAAACCGATCATTCATTACAGTATTGGAGATTATTATGGCTATGTGTATATTATATAAATTATATATTATATATTACTAGACATTGAAATACTCGTAATAAAGACACGCCGACGCTTCCTGTGAACTCGATTTTTAATTATTCCCACCTCTTTCTTAATTTTTCCCCAAAACTTCTACTGACATTTTTTGGTACCAGAATTTTAGGTGATAGAAATTTTTCAATGAAAGAGATTTTTTTAACTTCATGCATATTTAATGGAAAAGCAAAATTACAATAAAATACAAATATTGCGTAGCAAAAATTTCTAATATTTAAAGAAAAATGTATTTGACTAGACAATTCAAAAAAAGAAATAACAAAATAAAAAAATAAATTTTAGAAACAATAATTAAAGCACAATTATAGGTACAGGACTTAATAAAATTTCTTATCTTAATATGCTTTACTGTGCTAAGTTAAATTTTAAATATCATTGTATAACTTTTTTTTCCTAACTACGTTAATAATTTTTTCTTCCCTATATTCTAAAAAATTGCAAAAAAATATTATAAATATTATATATGCTTCAATACTTTTCAATTGAGCTTGTAAACAATCATTAATATACTTCAATACCATTTTATGAAAATGAAATATCATTATAGATTATGAATAAAAATTGAATTTAACATTTTTAAAATAAAATGTAAAATTTGTGACTAAAAATATGTTTGATAAAAAAAAATTAATAATATATCCTTTGTTTTTTTAAAAGATTCTATAAAATATATAAAGCTAATTTAAGAAAGCTTGGAAGATTATTAAAAACAAATAATAATAATAATAATGAAAATAATAATCACCGCGTGAATCCATCAGTCTACTAAATTTCCCATTTGAACTATAAAGGAATCAGAAAATTTTTTTCAAGGGTAGCTGACAAACACCCAGTCTTCGTTATCTTTATCTTTTCTTTTCTCCTCGTAAACAATCGTCGACACAAAGTCTCTTGAAAGATCTGAAAGTTTTTTTTCTTTTACTTTTTTTATTCATTTATTAATTTTACTTTTACTATAAATATTATAAAAATTCATTATATTATTGGGAGAAATTTTCTATATATTTAAAATAGTTGAATTTAAATATTTCTAAAAATAATTTAATATAAAAAATAATAATTTACTCTAAATATTGCATAATGTATTCTATGATTACGATAAATATTTGTGATAAATATTCTTATTTACCATTAAATTGAAGTTCAGAATCGACATCGATATTTGAAGTTGGAGGTTCAACTCCAATATCGACGTTATTATTTTGAAATTCACTTAATTTATTCTTTAAGAGTATTTTACTGCATTCACCCAAATCTTCAAGTTTCTTCAATTCTGTTTTATAACTTGCGTCATCATCGACAGATTCGGTTTCAGTGCGATCAGTCACTTCGTCTTGCTCCTCAATATCGTTTTTTATTTCTGAACTGTATTCGTTTTCATTGACGCTACAATTATCGTAAGGAATTGCATCAATCGATATTAAAATATTCGAATCCGCTGGATAAATTCGACTGCTGGTCATATATTCAGACAGATCAAAATTCAAAACATCCGCTAATAGTTTCTCCTTATTCTCCACATCTTTTTGAATAGAATCTAAATTTCTATCAGATTTTAATAGCATGTCATTATCAATACTCAATGTAAGTAATGAAGAATGTGTCGTTACACCGTTATTTAATTTAAATTTCTGAAAATGCGAAGTGTCATTTTCTGCAACGGTGTTATGAATTCCATTAATAATCTTATTTGTCGATTTTTTAGTTCTACGTTCAGGAGTGAATACAACATCCTCAAATTCCTGTTCGGCAATTTTTTCAAATATACGACGACGATCATTGCGTTTTTCATTTTCTTCGAGAGTTGCTTTTTTACAGGTTTCAATTATTCCATTTCGTAACGTTGAGTCATTGTCAGTCACCAAGGGAGTTTCAAGATCTAGAGGAACTATTGGCGGTATTTCTAAAGCTTCTTCAGCATTTATTATTGACGTTGTATCGGTTCCTATTGTCACAGAAGGCAAGACACTGTAAACATAAGAAAGAGTTTGAAAAATTAGAATTTTAATTAAAATTTTTTAGATTACTTTGAAATAAATTCAAGAACTCACCCGATTGCTTGTATAATATTCGTTGGATTAATTTTATGAAATGGAATCGCTGGAACAATTGAACTTTCCTTCAGTTTGGAAGTCAATTCCAAAATTCCAGTAGTAACAGGCTTGCTAATCTGGGCAAGAGATATTGAATCCATCATGGAATCTGTACCTAAAAATTAAAAAATTTAATAACAAATAAAACACATTTAAGAATTATTTTTAATTATATTTCAAATGAGAAAAAATTAAAAAATAGAAGATAATAAACTCACTGGGGATGTAGGAATTATTCTCAGGATGATAAGCGACTCGAATAATATTTCTTTCTCCTTCAAGGATAAAAATCTCGTCTTTCGTGCACGCAACATCAGTAACGTGTCTCACGTCAGTTATCGTGGACGTAATACTAATAGTTATTGGATTGACAACATAAATGATATCATCACTGTACGTGACCAATAAATCATCAGAGAATGGCAGTACAATTCCAAATGTCGGTTCTCCTCTACTTTTTCTTGTACTCTCCGGCGCTGGATTCAGTAATTCAACTTCCGAATGACCACATCGAATTGCATCCTACAAAAATTGCCATACAGTAAAATAGTGAAGTAATAAAAAAATAAATAGTAAAATAAAAAGTGTGCAAATGATAAATTCGGGGAAAATAAAATTTTCTATACTTTAAACATTAGCGTCTTAAGCACTGTTCCATTTTTATCGGCTTGCCAAAGTCTCAAACCGGGTCTGCTCGCATAAATAATTGTATCCTGCACGTGACTCACACGATTTCCAAATACTGCTCCCAATTTACCTAATCTAAAATCAATTTTAAACTGCACTTATTTTATTTCAAAAAATTATTAAAATTCAAAAATAAATCTATTTTTACTGTGAATAATAAATATATAAAATTTATTACACTTCATTAATTTCAATAGTCTTATTATGAAAAGAAACCTTACATCTTACGCTCCTTTTGTCCCACCTGCATTACTTTTCCTTTCTCATTTAAATTGACGAGAATTGTTCGAAATAATGTTGACACTAATAGTAAACCTTGTTGATAACTAAGCTGTACAATTGAATACTTTTCGTTCAAAAGTTCTGACGACTTTGATAAATGCTGAAATGACAAAATCAGATTAAATCCACTATAATTTTGAAATGATATAAATAAAAGAAAAGGAATAAAAAGTACCATATAAAAATCAATTTCTGTGAAAACGACTAAACCGTCTTGATCGCCACTAAAAAGTTTCATGCCATTTTTTGACCAATCAACAGCCGTGACTGTAGATTTGTGTAATCCGGCAATATTATATCTTTCGACCTGCAATTAAGTAAAATAAAAATAAATTTTAATTTTCCTTAATAAGAGACATAAGAAAAAAATGTTATACTTGTTTCTTCTGTTTTGGTTTTAGACTTTCTGGCAATGAATCTGGAGGTTGTTTCGGTATTTGAAAAACTGTAACTATTCCTTGATCGTTTCCCGCAGCAACCATGTAATCGACGGTTGAAATTACTCGTATACAAGTAATTACTGTGTTTACATTCTGAAAACATAATTACAAAGTTTTATTTTATTCTTTATTATTTATTTGAATATTAATGTTTTATTATCTTTTACAAGACTGTGATGTCCTTTTTGAAAAATTGAAAAACTTACTTCGCAACGAAGTTTTTGTATTTCTCCATTTTCGCGATTGAACCAATAAACAAGACCGTGATTTGTACCAATTGCTATAAATTCCGACAGGACATCAATGCAGGTGAAATTAATATTTTGTGAAAAAAATCCATTTTGAATCCTTGCAGGTAATCTTTGAAGAAGAGTTGCTAGTGGAGCCCATTCTCTCAGTACACCACTGTCTTCACTCATTGGCGTTGACATTATTGCCTGTAACCAGGTTTTTTCCTTATTGTAAATTTTATTTATTCATTTATTAATCTAAAGAGCGTAGGAAACAAATATATTCCTCGTGTTAAAAGTAAATATGTACACAAAAAGAGCAATCTCATGAATTAAAACATATTACATATTTCAGAAACATATTGTAATTTCTGAAATTCAATTAATTCTATTAATTAGTTTTAAATATTCAATACACTTTCCAAACAATGTGAAGGTTTTCAAAACAAAATTTTTGGCACAATAACAAAAACAAATCATTTATAGGTTAAGTTTAATTGTTTAAGAAATCTGCCCTTGTGACAAAACTTTGTTCAATAAACATTTTTAAAATTCAGTTATTCTGAAACGTAAAATAAATAATAATATATAAACATTGAATTTATACTTGTACATACTTACAAATTACTCCAAAAGGATATTTTAAACGATAATGTAATTTATCTGTCCGGCAAGTAGTATTGTTCTATCATTTTTTCTTTTTCTCATGCAAACTGACATCTTTAGTTACATTATTACTGGATTAAAGTATATATGTGTAATTAATTTATGACACAACATTAAAAAAATATTCTCACATCCCGGTTGAATGGTATATTTACGCACGTCGCACACGTCAGAATCCAGAAATTCTTGGAATATCTTTTTTTTGCAATAAAAACAAGTAGGCCATCTTTTACTGGCGGGAATTTCAAATAAATATTACCCTTTTGAAGATTCAAATTCGCGCGGGGGATGAGAAGCCAATGAGCCTCATAGTCGTGACGCATGTGCAATATAAAAATCGTGCTTTGAAAACGGGTTATAAATATATTAAATAAATTTGCAATTTTGCACATGGATAATTAGATTTTTTATAATTATTTTTATAATCATACGCATTTTAAATTTATATTCTTGATAACTTAATTAATAATAGAATTTCAGTGATTTTTAAAATTAATTCGAACAATTTATAAGCATGGCTCACTTCGGAAACGTTGTAAGTACAATATTTACATATAATATTTATAAATTATAAATAAAACATGAATTTATCATTATATGAGTAATGAAACTGTAAATAATGTTTTATTGTGTGTTAATTTATTAATTCTGTAATTACTGTTATGTATTTTTTAAGTAAATTCAAATATTTTTTTACTTTGGTATTTGAGGTTATGAAAGGTTATTTGTATAACCGCGAATAACAAACACAATGAATTATATAGAATTTAATTATTAATAACAAATGAAGCATGCTGTTTATTTAGGCAAAAGTTGGGTTCTATTTTTCAAAATAATTTAATTTACAGTCAACTGAGCAATTAATGGCTGGTACTAGTGTTTTGTCTCGACCTGCTGAAGAATTCGAAAATGATGTGAGTAAAAACAATTAGTACTAAAATTAATTTTATAATAGATGATAAATATTATATTTTTCTTTTATATTTTAGTCTTCTGTTGAAGCAATGTGGGCTATGAAAGCTTACGAGCATGCTGAAATTTATTTTAACGTAAGTAATTTCCCTTCTCGTTTTCATAGATTAAAAAATTTTTTTTTAAATAAATTTCAATATTAATAATGAAACAACCCTAAAATTTAATTTATGTTTCTAAATTACAGATCTTGTGTTCTGTGGATCCGAAATTACTGCGATTAACACCTCACGATGAACAAATTTATAAAACGTTTCGTGAAACTTTCCCTAATCTTAAAGTCGATGTGATGAATGAAGACGAGTTGAAATCTGAGGAGGGGAAAAAAATATGGAGACCATTTTGCGAACATTTTAAAAATGTCGTTGAAGACTATAGTTTTGGAACTCTTTTGCGATCTGATTGCAAAGAAGGTTACACGGAAAGTAACAGTATTTTAATAACAAGAATACAATTTTACGCTATTGAATTGGCAAGAAATCGTGAGGGTGCCAACGATGGAATTCGAGAGAAATTCAAACCTAAAAAGATAAGCAAGAACGAAAATAAGTCCTAAAAATAGATATTTAATTTTAGCAACTTGTTTTATCATTTTTATTAAATTGGAAAATATTTTTTTGTACACAACTTTTTTGTATAACATAAAACTCGTATATTTTTTACAATTATTATTAATTAAAATTAATAAGTTTTAAGATTTCTTCTTTTTAGTTAATTTAAAACCAAGTAGTGGATTTGATGATCTTGCTGCGTATTTTGATTTTGCTGCAGTCGCTCCGGATGCTGCGAGATCTCTGTCGAATTTCCTTTTTCTTCGTCCAAAGCCCACGAGTTTTTTTAGTGAATTCGGTACTAAATATTCGGGAACATCTTTTAAATGTGGTTGCAATTTAACTGTATGCAATGCTTTATCCTGTCGCAGACATTGTAAATCTCGAGGATTTTCTTCAAAGTGACTTTTCAATTTTTCACAACTCAATACTTCTTGTTTGATTTCCTTGAGACGGGCCTCGCGTACTGCTATTCTTGTAACTGCTTTCCACGCATCTTTGGCTCGATATCTTGGAATTATTATTATTTCATTTTAAAAAGGAATTTTCAATTTACATAATTAAAATTTTCTAATGGATATTGTAAAAAAAATACTTACCGAAAGCCTTCAACTTCGTCTAATTTGAATTGATAAGTTTTAAAGAGTGTTTCACGGCCATATTCCTGTTTTAATTCTTTGTCAACATTTTCCATTAGTTCTCGTTCGCGAATTGATATAAAACTTAAAGCAGATCCTTGATTCTTTCCACGAGCTGTACGACCTGCCCGATGAATATAGGAATTCACGTCCAAAGGAAAATCAAAATTTACCACATTCGAAACGAATTGAAAGTCAATACCGCGCGCTACTCCAGATTCTTTGTCTTTTTTTCGTTTTGTCTTTTGTTTCACCACGTGGGGCTGTAAAGAAAAATTTTAATATTAATCGAGTATATTATAACGAATATTTTAATAGTATTTTTTAAATAATTTTACTTCTTCTAGGGCCTGTTCATCGGACGCAATAATAATATCATAAGTTCCAGTATTAAATTGCATGACTGCTCTGCATCTTGAACTTGCTGGCAATTCGGAATTTAAAACACAAGTCGGTATTCCAAATTGTTCTAAAAACAATTTCAACTTGTAGCAGCGATCTACTGTGTTTACAAATATGATACTTTTTCCTCTGAAACATTCCAGTTTTTATTTTATTTAATTTCTTAATTTGCTTTTTCATTTATTTTAAAATACTTTGAATTGTAATTACCGGATTAAATGAAGCTTCAAAAGAGCGTATAAAATTGCAGCTTTATCATTTTCTTCGGCTGCAAGTGTATAGTGAGCTAGTTGCGATGGAGGAGCGAGAGGCGGTTCTTCCAATTTCAAAATTGCCGGATTATGCAATACTAATTTTTTCAGAGTCAAAACATCATTGGATAAAGTGGCAGACGCCAGTATAGATTGACATGCTTTCGGTAAATGTTTCAAAACTCCTTTTACTTCTTCTTCGTAGCCAAATGAAAATACCTTTGCGAATAAAAATTTAATCATTATAGATTCGCCCAAAATGAAATTATGATGATTATTAATTAAAATAAAGGAATGAAGATAAATTAAATTAATTAGAGACTATACGGAAAATTTATAAAATAAAAATTATAATACGAACCAAATCAGCTTCATCGATAATTAAAGTTTCGAGGCTACTTTTTAAAGTTAAATTTCCGGCATTAATGTGCTGTAGAGTTCGTCCTGGTGTACCGACAACAATATCGGGACATCTGAGTAGCAAAGGTTTTTGAACATTTAAATCTTCCTGTGGACTAATATCGACTTTCGTCACTTCTCGAGAACATTTTGTCGTTAATGTGTCGATTACTTGAGAAATTTGTTTACATAATTCTTTGGAAGGTGCAAGTATAAGTCCCTTAACTTCCTGGTGACTCTGATTTTCCTTCCTGTTTAATATCTTTTGAATTAATGGAATTGCAAATGCTCCAGTTTTACCCGATCCAGTTCGAGCTCTTATCAAAACGTCCTTTCCGTCCAATAAAAGTGGAATAGTTTTCTCTTGAATGAGGGTCGGTTCCGCCCAACCTAGTTTTGCAATTGCCTGTAAAAATTTTTTAAATAATACAGTGATTTTTATGTTTTTTAGGTCTAAAGGAAAATGAAACAATTAATTTCTAAAATAGCATTCACTTGGAGAAATCGTAAAACATTGACCGAAGCAATAGTAAAGTTTAGCATTAATTAATAATATAAACATTTATAATATATAATACACAGTAAATATTGAATTATAATTGTCTATTAAGGATATAATAATGCAAAAAGAGAGAAATATTCCAAAACAAATTTAACATGAAAGTGACATAACCTATAAAAAATTATTTCAGTTATTTTATGGCTTCTTACTTTTAAAATTCTGTCATCTAATTCCATTTCATGAAAATGTTGAATTTTTAGTTCATCTTCCTCGTCTGATGGCACGTCCATTGTAGTATTCATTATAAAAAAAACTAATTAAACTAGACAATAAATTAATATTTACCACGTGCCAAGTTTTATTGTTTTTCAACAGGAAACTTCTCGGTAAGATTCAAAATGAAGTAGTCAATAGAGAAATGTTTCCATAAATGACCATCATCAAGAGAAACTGACAGATTTGACATTTTTTCAGTTTCTATAATTTTTTATTAATACAATACAAAATTGAAAGAGAAAAACTTGTTACTTTAAATTTTAAAAAATAATTCAAAATATTACTATTCCCATAGATAATTTAGCGTGAATATAGAAATTAATTAATGTTTATTTTTATGATTGGGAGAAATTTCGGTAAATGTCAGAAATTTACTCATTCTTTCCAAGGTAATTTGTCCGCATTTTAGTTTACAAACAAAAAAAATATAAACAGAAAATATTTTTTCGTTGTTTCGATAATTAATTGCTTTAAAAATCGTTTTTATTCGTTTAAAATAAATTCCATTAGTTTATTGACAAATTAAGGATCAATATTATTAAAAGTGATATAATAATTCATTACATAAGTACTGATGAAATCAAAATCACAAATAATATAAATTTAGAGAATTAACAAATATAATATATCATTTTTAGAGTAATACTTCTGCAGAAAATACTTTATGAGTAAACAAATAATTATAAATTCTTGTAAATTTTGTAATTTATGTAAAATGTGGTTTAATAAAAAATGATATTTAAATGCAAGTTTAAAATTTCGCGCAGTTATGGCGGCCATTTTTAACTACTTGAATCGTTTCATAACCTCACTTCCTGCTGCTAGTAGCCAAATAGCAGCAGAAGACGCGAGCGCTATGTGTGCGCCCAGTAACATCAAAAATTCTCCCTGTTGTTCTCAACTGCCGTTGATTTGTATTCTTTGTTGTGATATTCTTTAAAATTTCGTTAACATCCAATCCCAAAAGAATCTGTAGTGTTTATTCCAAGTGTTTTTGGCGATTGCTCGCGCATTATATCGCCCGATCGGAGGAAGTTTAAAAAGCTGTGCTTGCTCGCGCGTACAATCGGTACTTGTGTCACGTGGTGGCCACCCACGTTTCAGATTGTGGGTAAACAAGGAGGATAGAAAATATTTGTGCGTGTTGCGGGGAGCGGCAAAGTACAGTGATCGGGCGAGTATACACGTTCGTCGTCGTTTGCTTTGGTGCGGTGTGTTGTTAGGGCCGGCCATAACCGTGGTGTGTAGGAAAATTTTGTCTCTCACTCGACCACGATGTCCACGTATTCTCGCACGCAAGAAAGCGACGCGTGGGCGCTTCTGGCACTCAAATCCGCGCCGGCGAGTCCTTTTTCCAAGGGAACACCCATCGCAAGACTCGAGGGTCGCGAATTTGAGTATATGGTACGCCAGCGACGTATCACCATCGGAAGAAATAGCAGTAAAGGCCAAGTCGACGTCAATGTGGGCCATTCTAATTTCATCTCCAGGCGGCACCTAGAAGTTTTTTTTGATCATCCGTACTTCTTCATGACCTGCAATGGCAAAAATGGGGTTTTCGTCGATGGAGTTTTCCAACGTAAAGGAGCACCCGCTTTTCAACTGCCAAAGACGTGAGTCGTCCCGACCTTTCCCCCCTGGCTCCCCCCTTGGCCACCTGAACACCTCATGGTCGACCTACTTCCCTTATAAATTTTCAGCATTTCAAGCAAATTCAAAGTCTATATTGACTTTTAGAACACAGAAGACTTGTTTTGAAAGATTTTTTCTTAGTTACAACTTGGGTTTAGTCATGTTTGTGTTTTGGAGGAAGAGGTTAGCAAAGTTTTGTAATGGCCTGGTAAGAGGATGATTACTTGTGAGATACCCGGTATTTATCTCGAAAATGTTATGGTCAGATTGCACAAAATGACTAAGAATTCGTTAAGATTACGTTAACGGGTTGTTGGACTTTATCAACATCATTTAGATGATTGAAAAAAATAGATTTATACTTTCACTATTTATTCACAATATTTTATCGATAATGTGTTTTCATTAGATTTTTTATTCAAAAAAAGGGTTTTGTTTAATGATACTTATATTTATAAAGAGTACAAAAGTAAACACAATTTCTTTGATATTTGTAAACAACGTTCTTTTTTCTAAATATGTCAATTTTATATAATTTAAAAATACTTATGTAATTATATTAATACTATATTAATAATTGCAAGCAAAGTATCACATAATGTAAATTTAAGTAAAAAAATGTGTACATATATATTAACCTTTTTGATATAAATCATATTTAGAGGTTAGGAAAGTCATAAAAAAAATTTTCAGACTTTGAATTTGCTTACAAATAGAGAAAAAAATCATGGCTTGTGCAAAAATGTAAATTAGTTTCTTTAATGACTAATTTGTTATATTAATTTATTTCTTTTTAATGAAAAAATATAATTAATTTAACAATTTAGAATAGCAAACATAACAAGATTGAAACTTTGTTGTTATAAAACGAAAGAAATTGCATGTATACGTCATCAATTATGATGAAAACAATATATAGTAATAGTAAACAGTTGACATTACAATGTGACGTATTTGCTCTAATTGTATCAAGCTTTGAATTTTTATTAAAATTTTTTTACATTTTCTTTTTAATTCTTTTTTAATTTAAAAATTAATCATTAATAGTTAATTATTATTTTTAATTTTCGAGTTCTTTTTCAACCACATTCTAATAAGACGCTTACGTCAGAATATCGTCACTACATGTAATAGTTGATATGAATATTCTCTTGTTCATATATCGATTTAATTGTTATCTATTATGATTAATTCTGTTTAATTAACCAATTTATGAAATATTTGGATATATTGATATTGTAAATTTACTTTAGATTTCTGTTAAAATTTATTTATATTATTAAATCTTATTATTATAAACATTTTTTACACTTTTTTTTTTTTATTTACAGTTGAAGTTTTATTTATGTTTTCTGTTTTTGAAGAGAGGGAAATGCATGTAAATAATAATAATAAATAATAAATAACGAGAATTGAAAATATACTACGTCCCTTTAAACTTAACTATCAGTTTGATCTGTAAATAAACACTACCCTTGATTATAATATTATTGATCTATCCTTGTCAGATCAGTATACAGCTTAAAAGCCATGAATTTGCTGTTCATTTCCAGTTATTCTTATAACTTTCAAGGCTACTTATCATGAGTATGAATTAGGTATTCTATGATCAATTGTTGCCATATTAGGAAATCTTTAACGTTTCATTTTCAGAGTATTATATGTTTTTATAATAATTTATTATGAATAATAATTTTCACTAAAGTTTAATAAGATGAAATAAAATTTTTACACTATTTTTTTTAAAGACGAGAATAATTTATTGATTGTAAATAAAAATGTAATAATTAATTATAACGACTATAAGAGATTATTTTTATTTTACAGGTGCACATTCAGATTTCCGAGTACAAACATAAGGCTCGTGTTTCAATCTTTAGTTGATGAACAAGAACAAGGCAATGTTCGTGTGCCTTCACCTCCAAAGCAGAGAGCACCTTTGCCACCACTTCGTATTAATATTCCTGACACTGGATACAGTAGTCCATTTCCATCACCCACGGGGACAATTAGTGCGGCGAATTCATGTCCAGCGAGTCCACGTGCTGGCCAAGGGAGACGAAATATATCGGCTGATTTGCAAATGGTCGCTGCCTATGCGGCGGCTGTCGCTAATGATCCTCAAAATTCGACAAACGAAAGACACGACGGTGGACAGAGTACAAGTCGAATGATGAGTCCAGAACCTGGAACCGAATCACGTTATCGCGGTGGTAATAGTTCAGGTGCTAATGGAACGTCAGCCCGCTATAGTCCACCGAAAGATGAATCGAAACCACCTTATTCTTATGCCCAACTCATTGTTCAAGCAATTGCATCGGCACAGGATAAACAATTAACATTGTCCGGCATTTATTCATACATCACTAAGAATTATCCATATTATCGAACTGCCGATAAAGGTTGGCAAAATTCGATTAGACATAATCTTTCATTGAATAGATACTTTATCAAAGTACCGAGAAGTCAAGAGGAACCGGGCAAAGGTTCTTTCTGGAGGATAGATCCACAGTCAGAGGCAAAACTTATTGAACAGGCATTTCGACGTAGGAGACAACGTGGTGTTCCCTGCTTTAGAGCACCCTTTGGCCTTTCTTCGAGGTTGGTTATTCGTTTTTTTTTTGTACATCGAGATTTATTTTACCCAACAAAAATTTATTTTCTTCTCTTTAAAGGCTTATTAATATATTTTTAATTTTGATAGATTCTTTTTTTTCACGCTGATTATAAGTTTGGAATCTAAAACTGTCTAGCACGTCAGGTTTTTGATCATATTTTGTTTGCAGATTCGTAATCAGCCTGAAATAATTTATCAAAAGTGATAAGTTATCCGGGTTAGGGGAGGGGAAGCAAAATTAGTGTTGAACAGTTTAATTAAAAAAATTTGGAATTGTCAAAGCCGATAGAATATTTTTTGTTTTCAATCCAAAAACATTAATTCGTATTTATTATTAATTATTTACTGAAGTAATTCTTCCTTTTTAATTCATTATTGGTATTAAATTAAAAAATTTTCATGGTCACTGAAAAATTTTAATCCCGTGAATTGGATTTATTTTTAGGAACATAGATAAAATTTTTTTATTTATTATTCTTTACTAAAATGGCTTTTTGCTTGGCATTGAAGTTTATTTTTCTTGAAAATGATAAAAAAAAATGAGCGAAAATTATTTACTTAATAATGTTTTCCTTATTTTTGTATTTTCGGAAACAACTCATAAGAAATTTTTAACAGTTCCAGTAAAATTTATTTTATTAGTAATAAATTAACACTTTTTGTTTTGTTTATCTTTGTGATTTTCCATGATGAATCAAACAGGTCCATTGTAAAGAGTAATGAATAAGAATAATTTATTAATTATAGAATTTAGATTAATTACATTTTAATGATTATTAAAAATCATTAAAATTTTGAATTTCTTTAATTTTTCTGTAAAATTTAGAATTTGATTTATGTTGTTTAATTTATTTACAAATATCTTTCCTCCGAAGATTAGAATTGCAAAAAAAAGTGCAAGGAACATTACCAAAAGTTTAGGAGAAATTGAAGAGAAGTTAGAAGCACCCGCAACTTTAATTCCCAGTTCCAGAGGTTTTGAGAAATAAAATTATTCTTGACTGGTTTTACAATTTTTATCGAAATTTTTTCAGTATTTTATATATATAAAAAAAAAATAATGAACATAGTTTTTATTTCATTATTTTTTTCATTGCATAATTTTTTTTCATGTTTGAAATTTTTGTTTAAAATAAATTTTATGTAAACAGGAGTGCACCAGCATCACCGTCGCACGGTGGAATCAGTGGCCTGATGACGCCAGAGTGTTTAAGTAGAGAAGGCTCACCAGGTCCGGAATCATATCCGGATAGCTCTGTTCCTTCTCCAGCTGGACAACTCACGAGTCAATCAGCTCCAGGATCTCCAGGACATCCTTATGCTCCACCTCCTCATAAAGGTCGTCTAATGCAACAAATTACAGTTGTTACTAATGGTGTTAATAACGATTCAGCTAGAGAAGGTGAGATTTTACATTTTAAATTGAAATTTTTTGGAATTTTCAAAAAATTAAATATTATTATTTTATTTTTATATCTGTTTTTTTAATTATCTAGTTAAGTAAAAATTTATTGACAATAAATTAAAATTTTTTAGGTTTACATATATAAGAAAGAGCACTTATTTTGTTTGTAAAATAAGTAGATAATATCGTTCAGCAACTTTTAAATCTGTTTTGTTTGGCCATATAAACGAATGAAATCTGTAATTAGAATTAGAATTAATTTGGATTTTTTTTAGATAAATATTTGGTGCCTGGGACCGTAGTGGAGGAACATTCTTTGTCTCCGTCAGGACAATATAGTCCAGCGCCTGTTATTGTACAAACGACTTATAATTATAGGTATTTAATTAAATTTTAATTAATTATTTTCTTATTATTAAATTTTTTCTATTTTAGCAATATTGTTTTACAAATATTAGGATTATTAAAAATTTTTCACGAATTGAATGTATATATATTTTTTTGTTTTAGCGTATTTAATTAATTTTCTATTAGGAATTCTAGTAGAAAGAACAAAATAATCTGACATTCATGTCTTATTTTTAGTGGGAGCTTTATTGGTCCTGAATCAGGTGTTGGGGTGGGTAAACGTGCTCATGAAGAACCTGACAGCTCGCCAGGTTCACCGGCTCCACTTGCCATTGTTGAAAGTCCTGAACCACCTGAACATCAGCAGTCACAGCCGAAACGCCAACGCGTTCACGACTCAGATGATCATTGAATTATCTAGACCTTTTTCTATGTAGGATATTGTTATATTAATTCACGTATCGTCAGATGATTCGCCCATTTTCTTCCACTTGAACAATGTGTGTATATAATACATATATATATCTATATATATATGTATAAAATTTTTGTTGTTAAAAATACAAATTATTATTTTTTTTTTAGAGAGAGTTACTTTTAATGTCTTAATCGTTAAAAAAAAATTAAGTTTAAAAAAAAGAGAAACTTTTTGTAGAAATTTAAAATCTATTAAAGTTTATAAAACTTTTTAGTTCTTATTAAATGCGGGGAAAGAAAATATATTGGCTTTTATTTTTCTTCGTTTTTTGGAAGAAGAGCGGCTAATGCATCTGAGATTTGCGTAGAGTCCTAACCCACAATTATTCTCTGCAAAACGATCAAGTTGTTGTTACATAAAAATTATAACTGCTGAAACCGGTTGCGTGTGCTTGTAATGTTTATTGAAAAATATTTTCAACACTCAAAAAGTTATACAGACTTCACATCGAGCTCTCATCCTCCACCCCACCCCATGCCCCCTTGGCCCTTTGGCCTCTCCACCCCCTCAGTCAATTTCTGGCGTTGAGTTGATCGATAAAAGAAACAATTTTTATCCGTAGATTAGTATTTAGATTTTAGAGACTTGAATGAAATCTTGTCATACAGTGAGAACGCAGTTATATGTGCATGGCGAATTATTTCTAAAGTTTTTTTTCTAGCGATTCATCAAATTTTTCTTGCGTTAGTTCTAATTTATCCAAATAGATTAACTAACGTACACAATTCTTAGATGCTTTTTCATTTTTATCATTTCGAGATTTTCTCAATGTCAATGAACATTGAATTGCAGACAAAAAAAAAAACTTTTTTTCTTTAAGGGAAAAAGGTATTTTTCTTTTTAATCTTTAAAGAAAATATTTTATTTATCTTTAAAGAAAAAATCTCTTTATTTAAAAAAATAAAATCGAACAAAAATCTTGATTTTTTAAAAATTGATCTTCTAGTCGAAGAATTATTTTTTTCTTCGAAAATATTTATTCGTTTACTTTTGAGAATAAGATTTCCCGTATATTATTGCCAAAATACTTTCATAATGTGCCTGTCTGCTCAGCAACATGAAAATTAAAAATTTATTTGTGTTTGTGATCAATTGAACAGAATGTTATATTTATTTTTTGTTTCTCTTAAAAAGAGTAAAAACAAAATGTATAGTTTTTAGTAGTGAGTTGAGAAATTTTATTTTTCTCTCTTTTTTTTTTTGACAAAAAAAACACTATTAGAAAAAACAAAAAAAAATCGAAAAAAGATATATTTTGTATTTCTCAGACAAAGTAATTCGCTGAGTCGACTTTTAACAATGATGTGAATCACATTTTCGAATAAAATAATGTTTAATCGTAAAACAAAAAACACCAAAATGCTGTTTTTATATGTTTAGGTACCATCCACCTAGACTTGAACAATTTTTATCCTTTTTGGAAAAAAAATATAAGTCTGACCGACACATACACATACATACATATTCACACACAAGTAGGAATTAAAAAAAAGAAAATAATTTGCTTTTACGACGTGTCTCACCCAGTGTTTTAGTTTCTCCTTACGCGCTAAAATTTGATTAACACATTTAAAAAAAAGAATGTGAAAAATTTATTGTGATTGACATATAATATATACGGGGATGAGAAATTTTGTAATTTTTTCTGCCGGGTAAATATTAATATTTGTTTTGTAAAAATATCCCTTTTCTATTTATTTAAATTGTTGTCTATTCAATAATTTTTACACAATTGATAATAATATCCAATTTTTTAAAATTGTTTGTAAAAAATTTTCCAGCTTGAATATCACAAAGAAAAAAGCTTTAATTTCAAGTTTTTAACTAAAATTTTTTCTTAAACAAATGCTTAAAACTTGGCAGAAAAATATTATTATTATTTTAATTATTAATATTGTGCGCGAGAGTTTGTCATGGCCGGAAATGAAACAAAGGATCAAAAATATGAAATTTTTAAATCCTTATCCAAAAGGTACGAATTGATTAAAAAGAATTTAATCTTTCGTTTGAAATTTCAACTTCTGACCAAAGTCCTGAAACACCGATTCCGATGTCGTTTTTTTCAAATATTTCTTAATTGTACTATATAGAACTAAATGAAAAAAAATATATACATACGCATTCGTCTGTGTATGTATCAATGATTATATATATACATATATATATATATAAAATATATATTATGAATATTAGGTTTAAAAAAATAGAGAGCTCCAAGTGAGCCTCTTAATATTAGGTCCCGAGAGAGATAAAGAGAAAGAGAGAAGGAAAAAATAGAGTAAAGGGAAAGAAGCAAGAGAGAAAGAGAGGAAAAAAACGGAAGTTTCCAGTTCCGTACCCTTTTCTCCCCCCATAAACCCCCCCAGAACCTCCCCAACCCACACTTCCTGAATCACGGGAAGACCTCAGGAAGAGATATTTAAAATACGAGCGACGTGTTATCGTTTATTATAATATTATGTTTTTTTCGCAGGCAAACAGGCCTTGGTCGAGTTTTTTTTTTAATAGAAAAATTTATAATGCGCTAAGCGATCTATATTTTTGTGACGGCATTAAAAAAAAATGAAAAGAATGAAAAGAGCGCACGATTAAGCGCAAAATTGTATAATTATCTAAAGTCTAATAATTTATGTTAATTGTGTAGCGTGTAAGGATTGGCTGCTGCTTAATGATCTCCGATTACTTTTTTTTTTAAGAATCGAAGCCAATTGGTGTCGATCCACTCATTTTTACAAACAAACAAAAAAAGAAACGATTTCTCAGTCGTTTACACATTTTTTTTTTTTTTTTATTTGACACTTCTAATCCGAAAAATAGAGAGAAAGGAGGGAAAAGCGTTAAATGAAAAGAAGAGAGATAATAAAGGAAAGATAAATAAAAAAAAATATATAAAGAAAGCCAAAAGAATAAAGAATGACAAAAAAAAATATGAAGAAACAGAAAAGGTAGAGAAAAATTCGAGAAATGATATTTTATTCGTAAATTGTGAAAAAAATATTATTTCTCCATTAAGAAAAAAAATAGAAAAAAAATAAAAATTATATAAAAGCGTCAGTATTTGATTTTTTGATGGAAAGGGGAAAAAAATAATTGTTTATATTTTATACGTGGATGAAACGACAATTTGCGTGAATGCCGCGAGAGTTTAATAAAAAAATTTACGTAAAAAGAAAGAATGTACTATTTGACTAATTGTATCATTTAATTAATTATCCAACGTATTTAATGAATTGCACTTTGTTAAACATACAAGAAAAATAAACACTTAAAAATTTGTAGCGACGCTTGTACAAAAAAAATTTTTTTTTTTGTGTGATCGAGCTGAAAAGAAATGAAGACAAACGAAGAGATCGTCAATAACAAATCTGTTCGCCTGTGACAATTCAAAAAAAAAAAAAGAAACATGGGACGGGATTACAGAAAACTGTGTCGTATTCTTGAAGAAAATTGTAACAATGACTAAAAAAAAAAAAAATACGACACATTCTTACAGGTTGAAGATAAAGAAATATTCAATTTTGACCTAGTTATATTTGATATTTCGAATTTTTCTCAATTATATCGAGAGAAGCATTTGTCTGGAGTTATAATAAAAAAAAAAAAACGTTCAATGGTTGAATATATTGTTTACACGATAGAATTACAAACAAACAAGAAGAGTAACACTTTTTTTCGAAAAGACTATATTATAAATATATTTGTGTAGCAACCATATTATAATTATCACTCGTTTATAAGATTAATATTATCTTGTTAAAGATTTCTTTGGCAAGTGCCGAGAGAGAAAATTAAAAAGAAAACACAAATCACGAACAATTGGTAATTAATAGAGAAAAGAAAAGAAAAAAAAAGGAATCATAAATATTTATTGTTTTTTTTTGCAATTTTTATTCATTTAAAAATGCTTTATTGTTGCTATTGCAAAAAATGCGGTAGACTCACAAGAAATCTTATACGATTGAGAGACCACAAAACGCGAAATTATGATTGCATGTGCGAAATAACGAAAGAGAAAGTGTGAATGAGAGAGAGAAATTTTAAGGAGGGTCGAATATTTGAAAGAATTGTTTAAAAAAAAAAATTATGTATGAGGATTGAATGAATGAGAGAATGACGATGAGACGAAATAACGAAGCTAGTATTCATTTTGGGCTTTCGGAAAAACTGAAGAAAATATATAAATTCCGGATAAAGAGAGTTATTTTTTTCTCTCCTTTATATTATTCTATTTTCTTCTTTTTTTACTTTAAGTTTTAATCAATTCTCCAAAATTTATTAATCAAAAATATTTATTGATTCGATTTTAATAATTATTAGATAATTATTTGTTTTTAATTCAAATTTTTTTATTGAAATTAATTTAAAATTACTTTGTACAAAAAGAATTTCTTCAAATTTTTGAAGTTTGTATTTGAAAAGAATAATTTTGAATTTTTCATATTTTCAAGTTGTTCGAGTTTCCGAGGGCACTGGAAACTCGAGAAGTCACGAAATTGTGCTCTTCTTTTAAGAGGTGAGATATAATGAAAGGGTGTAAACCTTTTGAGACAGAAATATCATTCCTTGTGTATTTTTTTTAACAGAAAATGATACATTAAAGTGATACTTCAAAATATTTTTTTAATTGAAAATATAAAAAAGGAGAAATTTATTTAAAAATTTTAATTTTTAGTACAGTATATGTTTAAAAGTATAATTATTAATTTATTGTTATATAATATATTTATATTATATATTTCATTACAGGTTTTTCATTCATTGGAAAATTGAAGTTTAAATTATTTAAATAAATCGCGCCAAATATTTCAGTTTGTGTGATTGGTTCTTTTGATCAGCGCATCAGTTCAGCCAATATTACGTCACTTCCGCTGCGTGGGATCACCGTTCGCAACCGTCTTTGTCAATTGTGAGCATTTTATTTCCGTGTAATATTATATAAACTTCGATTTATTCCCTGGGGTAAGTTAATTTCTTTAATTAATAATATTCTGCGATTTAAGTTACATATTTTACATATTTTTCGATAATGCATCGTTTATATATTATAATAAATATTTTCAACTAATTGAGGTTAGGAGTTAATGTTTGTTTTGAATGAATGATTCTATTTTTTATTTTTCTGATATATTATTGTCAAAAATAAAAACAATATTTAAATGTTTATAAATATCTACATGAATTTTATAATTGTTCTTTTACTGTTTATTCTAAACTTACAATTCTTTTTCTAATGAATGGCATACAAATTTTTATTTTGTCAGGTTGGCTTCTATGAATATATGACGCTGTTAAATTGGCAATATTACGTACTTCCGCTTGGGACCGCAATCAGAACATTCCATTGTCAATTCTGTGCGTTTTATTCTTAAAAAATATTATAAATATTCGAAGCAATTCATAAGGTAAGTTAAATTATATAATTAACAAGATTCTCCGGCTCTTTTTACCTATAAATTATTATATGATTCGATGAAATTTTTACAGTTTTTTATCAATGTATATTGTCTTCAATGAATTTGAGGTTATGAGTCCCTTTTTTTCTCTATAATTATTTCTAATTATTTTATCAATTATTACTCTGAACTTTAATTTGTTAATTTTGATTAACACTTAATTTATTAATTAAAAGTTAATTATTTTCATAAAAAATACTTTTCAACATGTTTTTGGAAAGTATCGAAAATTAATTTTTGCCATGTTGGCAGAACTGATATACGATTAGTGCTACAGTTGTCCAACAGTTGGCGCTACACATTTCCGCTTAGGATGGCAAATTCGTGAAGTTTACTATTTCAATTTTGTGAATTTTATTTGTAGAAAATAATACAAATATTCGAATATATTCGTAACGTAAGTTGAATTATTAAGTTTCCAAGATTATGTTGTTTTTGTTTATTGTAAATTAATACGTTTTTCGATAAAATCTTGACAGGATGTTACAATCTTATTTTCATCTAAATTGAGGTTAGAATTCACTTTCTTTTTTATGTCCGCCAGTTGGCGTATTTCATCTTGTTTTCTTTAAGGACTGCAAATCGTAAACGTTAATTTCCTTAATTTGATGAATTTTATTTGGAAAAAATAATGTAAATAATAGAATAAATTAGTTGAAATCTTTAGATTTTTATCATTTTGGATATTATAATTCTTGTTTTCTCATTAATTACTGATCTAAAACATTTTTATTGTTCAATAATGGTTAATACTTTTAACCAATTTATTTAAGCTTATGTATTTCGAGAAAATTTTATTCAGCGCTTGTGTATTGTTGCGAATTGCATATAAATATCGGAATATCGTATAGTTCTCGTCGAGTAATGTATATCAAAGTGTACTTAAAGAAATTTATCAAATCTTTTCGCTTCATAAATCATCACGCCTTGGTGAAGTTGTATTTTTATATTTATGAGAAAAAGATTCACGCATACGCTTGACAACAGCTGTGGAAATTTATTGTTTCACACGTGAATTGTTATCGACGATTCGTAATATATACAGATTTTTAATCGAAGCAGATATTTTATTGCTAAACTGATAATTCTTACAATTGATATATGCAATTTTCGATTAAAATGGAAATTAAGATTAAAAGCAATGAAATAGCAATAGAAAAAAATGAATTATTAACAATAACATTATAAATTAATTAAAATTTATTCTTAATTTGAAAGCGAGTGTCGTAGTTTTCTTGTTCTCGTTTCTCGAGTAAGTCTGGGAATAAAGGGCGCCAGAGGTGTTGAGAAGGCTATATTCCAGCATCTCTATTCTGTGGTCCAACCAACAAGAAGCCCCCAGAGTATCTTGGCGTCTAGAATTGTCTTAGAAAGCAAGAACTGCGCCTTCACATCGTACAATTCAGCCATCCCCCTTCTGAAACCCCTTTCATAGTCCAGATAATTGTGTAATGTAATTTTGTACTTTGTCGAGACATGAAAAGCAAGAGGTGTGATTTATGAAGCTAAAATCAGTAAATTATCCCCACAGATTTCGCACAAAGATTTCCTTATCAAAATTTGAGGAAAACAAAAATTTTACTTCATTTGTGTAACAATTTTATTTACTTTTTCTGTATTGAAAAAGTTGTACTCATTTTGCATTAACCTTTTCTTTTTTTTTTGCAGAAATTCGACTCATACTGGATGTTTAATTTACTCGTGATATAAATATTTAACACGGAAGAAGCATTTTAATTCTTTATTCATCTGTAGAGAATTAAAAAATCTACAATTCGCTGGAGGATTTTTTTCATCAAACAATCACAATAATTACAGATTGAAGTAAGTTCCTGTCGACAGACATTTTTTGTTTCATTTTTCTCTCTTTCTTTTTTTGACAAACAACCTGGGAAATCTTTCGCAGTACTTCAGGGATTTGAGTTACTCGGAAAGCTCAAAGCAAGTTTCTTCGACAAAAACGAGTATATGGCTAGTTATATACAACGATGTTTTTAAAGAATTGAAATTATAAATTGCTCACTATTTTTTTTCATTCTGAATTCTAGAAAAATTTTTCTTTTTTCAGTGCAACATTTATTTAAAAAAAAAAATTGTTTTCTACAGCGTGAATGACATTTTGTAATCAGCAACACAATACTAATAGAATGATTCATGACTCCTCGAAAGTACTGGTCGGTATCAATTAAAATCGGATTGGCACACCGCAAACCGCTGGCACGGGTTGATATCAAGTGACATTTTCACAGATAACGTTAAATTTTAAGCGCTTCTCTCCGTGTCGAGTTGAAATACCTCGGGAGAAATTGATTTTCAGCGCTTTTATTATACAGGGTGGTCTTCCGAACAACAATTAAATTTTTAATCCAGGCAAAAATATTAAAAAAAGAAAAAAATGAAATAAATTTAAGTCAATACTTTCACAATTCATTAAATCTGCCGAATTGTTCGCGCAAATATCACATAAATTGATGAAAAAGCATTCCAATGTTACAATTGAAACCTTCTGAGACCACCAGTGTCTCCCATAACTCTTCTGATACCTAGTGTGGTTACTGCTTCAAGTTCCCATGGGGACCCAGCTGACATTGGAAGCTTTTAGCCGCAAATAAATCCCGTCAGTCGATACCAATACGTAATTGCCAGTTGCTCCGTGGTTACCATTATTGCATTGTGGTTGCGAAAGCTTTGTTAACTTTATTATATATATTATTAGTTACTCGTAAGTTTTTGTTTATTTTCGCAAAAAAAAAAAATTCCAATAAGGAAATAATTTTCCTCTAAGCTTATTACTTCCATAATATTGATTTTAAACTATTTTTTAAAATTAATTTTTTACATTAATGGAAAAGTATTTATTAATAATATTACTAGTATAACATATTATTAGAATTCAATTTAAACCACTTGAATTCAATTAGTAATTCGATTCTTTGATGTTACATATTTTGACGAAATTCAGATGTTAAATTGCATTCTAGTTGATAATTACATATAGAATGCAGAACTAGGTTGTGGTATTAATTTAATAATTAATAATAGTGTACGTTCACAAACTTTAAATTGACTATACATAATCCACGAGATAATGTTACAATTCAAATTATATTCTAAAACAATCGCTCAAGCTTTCAAGCAACTTGATATGTATAATTTATTTGGGGAAAATATTTTAAGATTTTATTTTTAATTTTCAGTTGATTTTATAATTTGAAAGCTGTCGAGTATTTTTGAATTAAATTAAATATTTTACACTGCACTTAAAACTTGCTTAATAATTAAGAAAATTTATAGCTTTTAAATTATAATTTTTAATTTATGTTCTATAGGTTTTTTTTTTTATTTGATACAAGAGGTGAAAGGCATAAATGTTAATAATTATTATTGCAGTCATCATGACTTGTAAGAAAGAAAAATTCTAAAATTCTTCGTTATTTTCAGGATTAATTCGGAATGAATTGGACAAAATAGAGAGGACTGATTGACCATGGATGATTTTCTACATAATTATATACTTGAAGAATTGTCTCTTCTACAGGAAGGAAATTGTGATAGTGCAACTATGTGAGGAGAGGGTGATCGTAGCAAAGCATATTGCTGTAAGTAGTCACGATCTATATACCAGTGAATGTACTATTGTATTTGTGTGTAATAACACCCTAGTAATAGTAAGTGAGATCCGAAATAGAGGGAGGGATGGTAAGGGAACATGAGCGCAGCGTCAGCGTGCGAGGCGAGCCACTACCACACGACCAGCATAACCATTGGTATGGATCCTTACGGGCGTTTAATCCGTAATGGCTTGAACGTACGTGCTGGGACTCCGATAAAACCGGACGTAATGTTCTGCAGGGTTCGACGTTCGATGGTCTCGGCTTTCCATTGTCCCAATATATGCTCAGTTTGCTTAAAAAAAAAGCATCATCTAAAAACCTCAACTTGATACAGAATCTAAGCAAAAAAAATCTCGGTTGAATTTTGTTCTCATGAAAACAATTCTGCTACTTTTTTGCTCAAATTTTCAACTTTTTGATCATTTTGTCTGAGAAAAATTCTAGTTTTTAATTTATAATTGGAAATTATTGTGGGTTTATTGTCTTACTTGAAGTTTGTTTCTCTATTTTTGTTATTGTAAACATAAGATTTGTATAGAAAATCATTTTGTAACGGGAGAGAATGAGAAAGAGTCTACTCTCTGTTTGAAAGGAGCACAAACTGCGATTAATGTTGGAACTCGAGGAAGTCTAGTGACTCTAGTAATTCCAAACAATTGAGCCACTGTGGCGCCATGACTTCCTTGTATTCTCTGAATGCTCTTCTCTTATCCCAGAGACCTTCTTTTTGTTGCTCCTCTTCTGTTTTGTATTTCCCTTCTTCTCTTCAAATAGATAGGAGGAATTGTTCTTTATTGAAGTTCCGATTTCTGTCACAGAGCAGCTAGCCGAGAGAGGTATATCTATATACGTTTATAAAAGGAGTTGAATGAACATAGTTGCACAAGTGTTGAGGAAAAGTTAAGGGGGAGTATACATATAGCAAAACGAGAAGATAGGGGAACGCTTTCGTGACTTCGTTCGACCACGGAGGATCGATAAATACCGCGAGAGAAAATTAGGACACGGGGTCGAACAACTGTGCCTTCAGCTAATTCTTGAATATTTCTCTTCACCGCCAAACTATTTTGCCTATTTCGAATTAATCCACGTCAATAGAATTCTTGTGGTTCTCGACATTTTCAGAATTGTAAATTACAATTTCTCGCTAAATCTTCTAAATTAATTGTAATTTCCTCTAGAATCATTCTTACTGAGAAAATTATATAAATATTTTTCAATTGAAAATAGACAATTTTATCAATATGATCCATTTAATTAATTTTGGTAAATTGATTTTAATAATATCTATATTTATGTCGTGTTGAAAGGTTTGTTAATTCATGGAAAAATTCCCATTCAAGCTGACCTTGCAGAGAAAACTCGATGTCACTAATGCAGATTTAAAGTGCTTGCTGTGCTGTTTTCGAAGCTTCGCCAGCGAAACTCTCTCAAGCAATGGTTTCCCAAGGGTCGAGAATATCTTCCCTCTATTGCGCGACAAGTATATATTCCAGAAAATGTTTTTGCCGCAGAAAGTGAATTCTTTGTTGAAAGAAAAAAAGGAAAGGTGTAGTTAGACAAATGTGAGAACAGATGTATTTTGTTGCTTGTTTCTTTTCTTCTTTTTTTGAGGGTTATTTACAAAAAGGGTAAGCACCCTCTTGACTGGTTTTTTTCTCATCTGCCTCTTAAAAAATGGTCTCTCTTCCATGTAGCCTCGTGAGATATGAATCATCCACTAAAAGTTCTCTTAGCAGGAAAAGAAAGTCCCACTTTCTCGTTTCTAAGGTCCTTGGAAAGCTCTTCGTATAAGTTAACACCAACTCATTCTCGTGCAACAAAAACCACGAATCCTCCTCCAATATTGCCTTACTGCTTCAGCATAATGTTCCTCGACACTTCTTTTTCGTACCATTTTCCGTTGTTAGATCCCTCATTGAATTATTTCGCTTGTTGATTGAATTCCTATACTGATTTTTATTCCGAATTTATTGCTGCTGGAAATCCTTTGAAATTGTTTAACAACAAAAAATTTGTTTGCAATACTGACTATCGATACGATTTTCTTAAGGAAAAATGAATTATTCGATTATGTTAGACGAATGTTCTACACGAGTTTCTACTCCGGAAGCTCGATTGTAATCCGATTCCCTCTTCAACGGTGGAGTGAAAATTCAATAGAAACTGTGTAATTCAAAACCAGGGTCTAGAATCATTACTGAAGTAAATTTGTTATAGATGAAACAGTATTCTGTTCAGAGATTATAGTTTAAATCCTATTTTACGTTGATAAGATTCTGATATAAATATCCTCGGAATGATGGATATTTATATTTTTTAATTAATGGTAATTTGAAATGATGAAAATCTATTAACGGAAAATATTGAATTTTTCCTTTTTATCTACTTGGGGTAGCATGTATATTTTCGTGCGAAAGAAAAAATATATCCATATAGCTTAAAGAGGTCATTTTTTTTCTTCTCCTCATCATAAAAATGCATCTATCTGTTTGTCCTTTCATCTCTTTTCCACGTTCGCTCATCTCTTGTATCAAGAAAGGAAAACATCCCACGGGGCATGAAAGCGCCTCCCAACTGCTTCGTTCCGTCTCATAAAATTGAAATTCCTTTCAAAATTCCAGAATCTGCCAAGACGATAATGACGAAGTGCCGCCACGAAAAAAAAGCGAGACTCTTGACGATTTCCGTCTAATTGCACTGGATGTTGATAAAAATTTGATAAAGTATCCATGAAATTTTGAGAGGGGCGTAAATGTACAAATTACTCATCGTTATTTTGTTATTCACTGGCTTTGTTATAATTCAAGTTTATTCTCTCATAACATATTCCATAAAGTAATATCTAGAATGACGTGATCTGGTGACAAAATTAGGGCAATTTTCGTTTCAGTTAGGATTAATCGATAGGAAACCATAAAGGGTGATTATTTATTAATTATTAATTATTTTCTAAATGGCGGTCGCTGCTTTAGTGCTTTTTATCAGTCTTGAAGATAATAGAGTAAGAAGTTTCTTACTATTAAACTATAAAAATGAAATAAGAAGAAAGAATGAAAGTTTCTGAAGATAATTCAATAATTCGAACGGCAGAATAAGTTTGAGGCAATCATCATTCCGCTTAACGGTTAAAAGCAAGATTCTGGGAACATCCCATTCATATGTTAGATCCAGTACTTGATCTTGATAAGGAGGGATAATGTGAGAAATAATTTTAACCCCCTGACGTTAACTTGGTCCATTTCTAGTGGCTGAAACGAGGATGTAGTTTACCCAAGCGTAGAAACGTTAATCTCGTTTCTTGCCTTCCAATTCCTTCCTCTCTTTCCTATATATATATATATATACACGGACTTTCACGTTCGAAAAATGTGTAAACTTTTTCTCCCGCACCTGCAATTTAAGGATTTGTACTACTTCAATTATAAAACCCTCGAAGTAGTCCGCGCGAAAACAAGCGGGCGCACTTGTCGGATAATAGGAAATATTTTTCTCTTCTAAAACTCGAGAAGTAAAAAACCCTTTCTCCACTTTAGAGAATGTGACTGTGAGGAAATGCAACGGCCTCGTTTCGAAAAGTAAAGCGTCGATCCAATCACCTTTTCTACATCGTTCGGCTCAATTATGCTTTCTGTCGATTTCAAATACGATTTTCCTTTATTAAACGTTTTGTAAAGTACAATTTGAATTTTGTGACATGAAACGAGCTAGTACTCTCGATGTTTTTTTCTCTCTTATTTATTGTGGATTATGTTATTTTTAATTTGAAATCTTTTTTGAATATGGAAATTTGTATTTTATTGAGTCATAAAAAAAGAATATGAGTGAGAATTTCATTAAAGCAGGAAAAAAGAAAATCTTATCTTCAAAATAAAATTTCAAAAAGATATCTTGAATTCCCGGATTAGAAAATTGCCCTCTTTTACATATTCTCGATTCCAATGACTATATATTTGTATGTAGTGCATATTTCTCCCATCTAAATAGCATTCAGACTTTTTTGCGGAAGTACTCTTATACGGTTGAATAAGCGAAGAGCGTATCAGTCGCGACGAAAAATCCGTAAAATCCATCCTTGACGGAAGATACTTTAATTCTGTAAATCCTTCTTCGTTTCATGATCTTCTTTTCTAGCTCGCGGATATAACTTTTCCTTGCCCCCTTTTCTCTCTCTCTCTCTCTCTTTCTCTCTCTCTCTCTCTCTCTCTCTCTCTCTCTCTCTCTCTCTCTCTCTCTCTCTTTCTCCTTTGTCGAAGACTCTTTTTCTTGATATTTCCTTCGAGAATGATTTTTCAACCTGAGAACAGATAGACTACAAACCAAAATACACTTGATTGCTCGAGATTACTCCTTTGAACAGTGGTGAAAATTCAAGGTGATTGTTCTCAAAGGGCAATTTTCAAAAGCTGCTCTTCATTTTCTACCCTCATTTGATACTCGGTTTCTAGTATAATAATTCTGAATACAGGATGAAAGATTTCTTGATAATATGCACACTGATTAAACTTGTCTTTCTTCACTCCTTTTTGAATGTGAATTCAAACATTTGTCAGGAATATAATTTGCTTATTGGCATATTTTATAATTCCATTTATAAGCGAAGGGAAAAATGGAAAAATGTTATAATTACTTTTTTGGTTAGTGTATGTTTGAAACTTGTTCAATCAGTTTTGTTAATTGAAATGCCTATTGTCTTTCTCTTTTGGCTTTGAAATGAAGTCGTGTGGTTTGTATCGTATATTCGTATATAGTTCATGATCCTGTTGTCTACATCTCCTTGTTCACTCTTTTACAATTTGTTCTCCACGACCTATTTACCCGTTTCTTTTTTTTTTGTTTGTTTTTTCCTTTTCGTTTGTTCAGCTCTCGAGTCTCTTGTTTACCCCTTTTCATTCTCTTTTATATGTATACAATTCTATGCTCATCGTCTCGTAATTGGAACCCTAGTGAATAAATACATCTTTTTTCTAGCAATTATCAAGTTTCGTTAAACGATGTGCATCTGTATGAGAAATTATTTACATGTGGCTCGCCCGTATGTTACAAGTAAACAATAATATTATCAATTATCTTTGAGAGCAGGAAAATTGAAATAGCGAGCATTCTCTCTGCAAACAATTATAGTGTGCCAATTTAAGTTTTCCGAGATTGAAATTGCTCTTATTTGAAATTGTTGAGAAAGTTTGTCAATTTAAATTTACACAAATTTTCGAAATTACACTGGCAAAATTTAATAAACGTAGATTATTTTTTAAATAGTTTAATGGTAATTGTTGAGTTATTATTAAGGAAAATTGAAACTTGGTCAATTTACTGTTTGAAGTAAAAATACCTAACTGAGAAGATAGGTCTGACGAAAAGACATAAAAGTTGAACAAACAACTCTTTAAAACATGAAACAATATCTCATCTTCTGTATTACTTGTTGGGAAAAAGTTTGTCCGAACCTCTAGTTGCAATATTTCGTTTTGATAAATAACTCGCATTTGTTTTCTTAGGAAAAGGAGAGAGAGAGAGAGAGAGAAAAGGAGAAAAAAGGAAATTTGGATATAACAAAATCCATTGTCTGATGTTGGACTTTTCACGAACACTCTCATGTATATATATAGAACAAGGGATATATGACTCAAATTTAGAATGAGGCGATACGGAAGTTTGCGGGGGGCAAATGGAAGAAAACGGAGACTGAAAGTAGGTACTAGGTATGAGAACTACTAGGTATCCTGCTACTGTTACGGGAACTAAAGATGGAATGAGATTTAGAACACGTACACCTAATACCAACACTGGAGAATAAAAGATCTGATAAAAAGTCTCGAATGATAAGAGTATACCGTAAGAATATTTAACTATGAATCAGGTCTAAGCGTGAGTGCGAGTGAGGCGCAATGGAACTGCGCATAAGAGCGTCCCTTTCGCACTCGTAGGCTGATTCATAGTTAACTATTCTTACTGTATACAAGATAAATTGAAACCCACAGAGTTCAGAATATAGAGAATTGTTTAAATGAAAATAAAAAGCTAGGTAAATTATTAAAATTATAAACTTTCGAAAATATTTTTTAAATTTAGACAAATATAGGAATTAAAGGACACGTTTTCAGCTAGCAAGAAGCAGAACAATATCTATACCAAAATAGAAACTACTATATAATTAACTGCGGATGGAAATCAGACCTAGGGGCACACATAATGTTAAATGTTATCGTAATCTTTAGCAAAACGTAATTGGATGCAACACTTGTTCGTGTTTTGGCTAGTTTAAGTTACGAAATCTTGATAAAGATAACTTCTAGATAAAGATAAATTCTACCCTAAATTCGATTATTCGCATTTAATTTTTTATTTCAGATTAAATCGATCAAAATGATGGCACGATTAAAAGCAACACAACGAAAAATGCAGAGGAAAAAGGATCCACTGACTTCTGATGTCGATGATGATTTCATTGATGAGTCCCAGAGGGCAAATCATTATAATTGTGAGAATGAAAAATTAATATGTTTAATAATAATTTCTTTAAATTTATTTTAAAGAGACTAGATACGACAGTGACTTATTAAGTTTCTAAGTCGCTAAAGATATTAAAAAGATAAAATATCACTTTTTTAAAGTTTTCCTAGTTTCAAGTCGAAATTGATATCTCTTTAGTGGATGCCTCTACTTAGGTACGGGAATAATGGTCGCAAGACCACTAACTTTAGCTTCTGCAAGAATTATGTTCGCATATAAAGTTTTCTCATTGAACTTAATTATTCGTCGTGGGTTAAAGACCTTATGTTGTTTTACTTCATTGAACGATACAGATATTGCAAATTAAACATCAAGAATTTCAATTAATCTCCAGCTTTAATCGGAAATTAGAATTTTTACATTGTAGTTTCAATTTAAAATTGAAAAACTTTTGTTGATTTTAAAATGTTCCTGAAGTTCTAAAATAAGTCAAATACAGTAAAAAATTTTATTACAGTAATTATTATTTAAATAATATTTGAAAATATTGAGGTCGAGAAAATTTTTTTAAATCATATTTATTTTTAGTGATGGAAATATCTAATTTAATGAAACATTTTGTAAAATGTTTTGATTTTCTATTCTTTTTATCGAAGAGAAGATATTCTGAGAGAGATCTTGTAAGCTGACTTAGCATCGTTAAGAAAAGTAGATGGGGTTATCAACGAAACGTTTGAATTGTAAACAGAATTGAATCAAAGTTGAATTTAAAATGATATACGGCATAGTGGATGTACTTAAGCAAAATGACGACTTATGCGATGATTTCATCGTATAAAATGTATTTAAAAATTTCCGGTTCTCATTAACGTTTTAATTAAGAAATTTTTTAAATACTTGGCAAGTGGATTATTTTATTTTTTCAACTCAGTAATATTGCAATTCAGGGGACTAAATTTTCTGCAAAAGAAATCTTTCTTGGCAAATTAATTTCTTTTTCCTTAGAAAAAGGCTCTTTACAACGATTATAAATGTAGAGATTTAAGATTTGAAATGTTGAAATGAAAAAAAAAAAAGTTTAATTGGTTCGTTCTTTGAAAAAGACCAGAGGTGGAAAAAGAAAAAGAGATTTTCAACTAATTTTGGATTCTTAATGAGATTCTATATTCATTCTCGAAAGAGAATTCTAAGCAAATTAAACGAATGTCTCTTTGAAAATTAAAAAAAATGTTTTCTTTTAATTTTCCTTTTTCTTTGTTTTCAAAACAAGGAAAAAAATTTGAGGGAGGTCGTTTATAATTTTCGAAAATGAAATAGAGTGAAATTAAAAAGTTTGAAAAAGTTTGAAATAAGAAGGAATATTTTCACATTATTATTTTTTTTTTAAATATTCTATATTTTATTTACATCTCTCTGTTACTTAATAAGTGTTTAGTTCTTAACCTTTTCTTTTTTATTTCAGATTCCACGTTATTGACGGTGAATTTTCTGTGGTCTTTTGAAGAAGAAGCAAAATCCAAACCAGTAGAGAAAGGAATAGAGAAGTCTTCATTCAAAAGCTCAAACGACGTTGAGCTTCTTTGTATGGCCAGTTGCATCGTCTTCTTTAACTTTGTTGATGTTGGGTTCGTCCTCCAGACGGCTTTTGAAGAGTTGCCGATGTCCTTATCCAGTTTCTTTCTTAAAGTCTTAAAGCACAAAGGCAAGAAATTCTGACAAGTTTGGATAACAAGGTTTTTTTTTTAATTTTTTCCAAAATATAGAGAGTTCTGATCACTGTTATTTAATTAAGACAAACATTTGTCTTTGGATCAGCGTTTTAAAATGCTTTTTAAATTTTCAGTGGCACTCGTAAGGTTGGAATTTTGCGAGCTTGCAAGTTGGCAGAATCATTCCAGAGGAAATGGCGGAAGTGAGAAAACCGGCGATTCAATGGTCCCGAACGTGCAGTGCAGTAACGGTGAGCGGAAGTTCCCTAACTAAGCTTTTGTTTGTTGGCGAAAAACAGACCACACTTAGCAATCGCTTTCTCTTCATCTCCTGTCCCACTTTTTCGTTTCTTCTTCTTCTTCTTCTTCTTCTTCTTTTATTTACTTGCATCTTTCCTTCAGTTTTTTACTGAAAAAAATTCTTTTCTTATTTTCTTCATTTGCCGATCTGTTTCCTTGGTTTCTAGACGTTAACTGAAAAAAAGTAGTCAGTCATTTAAATTTAAAAACGAAAAATATTTTTAAACTAATTACTTTTTTTTGGGATTATTTAGTTTTCATGTTTTAAAGATGCAATAACTGTGTAAATTTTTATTGGGAATTTTTATAAATTTATTGCTGAGTAATCACAAACCAATGCGAAATTCTTTTTTAAATTGAATAAACAATTCAGTGGGAAAAGTAATTTTTTTTCCATTCAGAGTGAAAATAAATTTAATAAATTGACTCGACTCGACAATCTATCGGTTTTAAACCGATTAAAAAGATTTCATTTTTCAGTTGACTCTAGAAAAGTATCTCTCTCTCACTTTTTCTCTCGCTTTCTGTATCGAATTCGCGGAACGGCGAGGTAAAGTTCAATTCCAAGAGATTAATTCAGCGAATTCATGCAGATATTTTCGTTTTATCCTTGAATGCAGGAGGGGTCTAGAACATCTACCTTGCTTCCTTTTTGCAGTACTCTATATTTATGGGGAAGGCAGGTTTTGCCTAGTCTGGAAAAGGAAATGGGGAATAAGAAATAAAAGAAAATAAAGAGAAAAAGCGCAAAACTCTATTTGACTGAAAGAGAGCCGCGCTGCTTCTTCGCGCTCTTGTTGAAATTTTCTTCGGTCCATATTGAAACCTTTTTTCTCTTGTCGACCCAAAAAAAAAAGAAACTCGTTAAGACCAACGAAAGTGTATTTTCCATATATAAACACTCGCTAGGATTGTTTCCCTCGCAAACTCAATTTAAATGCAACGGAATAATTTTCCAATGATCATTAATTACGACGCTTACATAATCTTGCGCCTTATTTTTTTTTGTCGCGAGCTGTTAACCAAGGAAGGACCAAATTTTACGTGGCATTTTAATGAAATCAAATACTTTAACGACTGAGCGTTTTAATATGCTTGTTGGTAATTAACGACACTTTCGGACATGAAATTTATTCTACAGTAATTAATTATTTTTATGTGTTCTTTTAATTGGGAAATTGTAAATATTAAAATTTTTTATTTCTTTAATTATTCTCGTAAATTATATGGGAAAAGTAGGAAATAAATTATTTATTATTTTGAACAATATTTTATAGTTTCGATAAAATTTTCCCTTGTTAGTTCACGGTTACTCAAATTGAAGTATTATTAGTTTTCTGTCAGTTTTGCAAACTCTATTGGCAAATAATAATTCAGTCATAATAATATCGAGTGTCTAGTGTTGAGAATGAAAGTTTTTTAATTAAAATTTACAACTTTTAGATTCTATATGTGACATGGTGTGTTCGCGCATTTAGAAAAAACGATTTAATCGTATAGATTTTTTTATTTTTTTTTGGGGGTTCATAACAGGAGAATTAGAAACATTTATTGTCAGCTTTGCTCTTTCATCTGCCTGAGTAGCTCCAATTAACGACATTCTGTAGTTAGTAGAAAAAAAAATGATCGTTCATTCCCGTGTTTTTCTTTTCTATTATCCCGGGACAGTTTTACTGTTAATTACTCTTCACCGAGCTCAATGTGCAGCAAATGAATTTAAAGTGCCTCCTCTTTTGAAAACAGGGTTTTATCCACAGAACTATTTCTAATTACTCGTTTAATTATTCCGTAAAAAAATACATTTTTTTCTAAAGGGGAAAATGTTTTTATCATTTTATTTACATAATTTGTCTTTATATCATTTTTCTGTTATTTTATTTGTTAATTTGTTTTCTTTATTTCTTTTATTTAAACTTTCATTTTGTTTGCTACTATGTTTGTTATTTTATTTGCTTTTTATTTTATTCGTTACTTTATTTTATCAGCATTCTTTTTATTTCTATATATGAAAAAAGAAGATTGATAGGGCAAATAAAAAATTTAGAAAGATGAATAGTGAAAAAGGAGGGAATTTAAAATATGAAACTTGGACGAAATTTTGTTTGTTTGGTGTTTCTTCCTTTTTTTTGATACCTATAATAAAAATAAATTTTTGTGCAGAAAAATACAACAGAACGTGGGGTGAAAAATGTAGATGTACTACTTGACTGGTTTCATTTCAGCACGCATATACACTCAGCTGCATATGCAAAGAGTAAATAGAAAGAGAGGAGAGTGAGAGAGGGAAACGTGGAATATAGGGAAAATGCGAATGAGACGAAGGAGGAAAAAGGAGTTAGTTGTTGCATTATTCAACTTGCTTTTGACAAGCTTATAGCACAACAGCGTAGCTCTGAATCGATTTCTAGAGAATTCGTCAAAGACACAACCCCAGGAATTTCAGATAGGAAGCGCACTGTTCTTTCGTTCATGTTTTATGCCCCGGTGGCTTCAGTCTGAATTGCGTTTTCGACAATCTCGTTTAGAGGTTCTTGACAGGAAAGCAAATTCTTTATCTTTTGCTTTATTTGTTCCCCTCATCACAAAATTGCGTCCAAATTGAGCAGAATTTTTGTTTATATTTTCAACTTCAATTTTTTGGTTTCAAATCTTAAATAACATAAACTTTTGAATTTTTCGCAAAACAAAATTATTTTCCCAATATTGTAAATAGTCTGAAAGTAATTTAAATGTTTTTAGATTGATTTGAATTTTTGCTAGTATTGAAAATTTTAAATACTGGCAATAATGTTTTTAAAAGGAAAACAATTTAAATGTATATTATAAATTATTCTTGTAAAATGAGTTGTCTTGTGAAACTGGACATAATAGCGTTCCGTCGAGCTGAAAATAAAAAAAAAGTATGAAGCGATCTTTCTTAATGAAAAAAAGTTGATGTAAATTGTAGACGATGAACATTGCGCCACAGCTTTATGTCGTACACCTGCCTCGGGGAAATAGAATGAACGAAGGAAAAACGTATGGAATGTTAGCCATTTGATATTGACATAGCTCTTCAGAATTTATACAGCTCAATTCCTATACTATTAAAAACTTATAAAAGATATCGTAAAAGGATTTCGATTCTTTCGCGATATTGCCATATACAGTGTTTTTAACTATTTACAATTTGATATTTTTAATACATTGTTCAAAAACTGTTTACATTTTCCAATTTTGTCAATCCAGATTATCAAATTGATATTTAATTCTTTAATATCTAGATACGAAGAATTGTTAAAGGATAAATTTTTTAAATATCAATATATATAAACTGACTAACGTAGTAATTAATCACGTGAAAGAAAAAAGTTTTTTTTCTATTTTATTTTTGTTACATAGATTTCATATCCTGAACTCGTTAAAAATAATAAAGTTGAAGTATTTTGTTATCGAAAAACTGCTTGGGGAAATAAATTGCTATTTGGAATTGGCGAATATGTATGTACAACAGGAAGTGGAGGCAAGAAAAGTGTAGGTACCAGTAACCGTGCTTTTCAATTGTGTCCTTTTGTTACAATCTCTATCAGAGCTGTCAATGAAATAAAATATGGCGAAGGTCTAAACTCTGTTCCCCTTTTCTATTTCTCTCTCTCTCTCTCTCTTTCTGTATATAAATAAATTTTTTTCGTATATACAGCATTGTATTAATAAATCAATGGTTGTAATTTCTAAATACTCAGAAGTAGAACCTGCTTTTATTAAAATACTCAATTTGGATCATTTTCTTACGCAAAAGTTTCAATCCGAATCAAAGTTTTACTCTGATTCTATAATATATGTAAACTCCATGAATTCTCGTTGTTGAGTTTATATACAAATTCTGTTCTAATGTGGATTATTGTACTCCTGTCGAAACCTAAATTCCTTTTCCAACATAGGCAACAATAGAAATTGGTTCATTGTGCTTTAGATCTGTAAAGGATATCTTATTGTATTTAAAAATAATACCTTCAAAATAGTGAATGACAAAAAACGGAATAGAAACTGTAGCTACGTATTTTATTTCTTAATAGATATTTTAGTTGAATTTGAAATATTAATACTGGTTTTTTTTTATTTTCAGATACTTTTGGAGTTTACCAGCCGGATAATGAACTTCAATGGGTAATATATTTATTTTACATACTATTTGCATGATTGTTGTAAATTTTGATAATTTTAGAGTTAGGAGAAAGTTGGAATTAAAAATTTAATTTAATTTAAACTTTTCAGCAGTGTTGAATTATTTGTAATTTGTAAACTGTTTTAATATTTTATATTTAGGATCGTGGATATAAAAAGTTTTAAGTACGGTTTAAAGCGCTTTAACAATTTCATGTAACGAAGTTCATGGCTCATAATATAATGAGACTGTGTACAAAAAGGAAGGGAAATTTTTTTAGTTACTATATATAGACTGAAAGATCTTGGACCGTAATTAATGGAGCTTGAAGGCAGCTTGTTTTTTCACACACACACACACACACACACAAATTATAGATCAACTTTTAAAAACCTGCGCACGCCTCGAAAGTTTTAATTTTTACCGTGCAGTGCAAACACTTTACTATATTTTCCATTACATTTTCTTTCTTTTCTTCTAAAAAAATTTTTTACTTTCCAACATGTTTCACGCTTTTAAAAAACTCTTTGCAGTCGAAATTTTTTTTTTTTAATAAGGAATAAATACATTTTTCGTATTACATTAGCAAAGATTTCCGCTTTTAAACCGAGCGTCTGATTAAATTTAGTCTTGTACTACTTGCGCCTTACAAAATCGAATTTATTACCTCAAAAATGTTTTTAAATTTAATCTGAATTTTTATTCCATTTGAAATTTTTATTTCTTTATTTTTAATTTATGAAATGAACAAGATTTATTCGAATTTTTTAAATTTCATTTAAATGAAAGAAGAAAATTTTGTGTTTTATAAAAAGATGTGAATTTTCCTTTTTTTGGGATATAAGAATTTAAGATGTATAAATTTTTCCAGTCGGAGGTGATTTCGCGCGTGTTGGAACAGAAGTCGTCAAAGTATGTGACCACTAGTGGCTCGTGACATGAGTGACTATCAGTGCTTTCTGGGTAGGTCACGGCCCTAATTTAGAGGAGGGAAAATTTACTACTACTCGTTGGAACTCGTAAAACGAATGAACAGAGAAAATGCGTTATTTCCGCTCCAACTTTACTTTGGCTATTTGGTAGAGACGAAAGAGCATATATATATATATATACGGGGGTGTAAAAAAATATTTTCTGCATGATTCGTCCAACGAGTTTTCACTACGTTAAGCTTTGCCTATCTCGAGAGCATATATTCACAATGCACACGTATATTATTATATTTGCATACTAATACTCCAAGCTCAGAGAGAAATTAATCTTGCAAAAGAAGAAAAAAGGAGGAAAAATTTAACAAGAAATAAATTGAAAAATGTAATTCTCATTTTTTTTTTATAAAATCTGCGTAAATTTTCATATCCTATTAAAATCTAACGGAGAATATAAAGGAAGTCAGAATAAAAAGAAAAGAAAAATTTTCGTGTCAAATTGTTTGTGTTAGTAAATCAAATTTGTATCCTTGGTGAGAGAACGAAAATTGTGATTTAAACGATCATAAACATAATTTATTTACTCAAAAAGTACTCGTGAAACGGAATTTTATTTACTCGCGCTCCGACTGGAGTGTTTATTGAGAAGAATTGCTTTCCTGAATAAATAGTGGTTTTATTATTTAGAAAAAAAAGAAGGGTGGGAATGACAATTGTGATTTTTTTTTGTATTATTAAGAACTCTTGATAACTTATTTGTTTCGTTTAGTAATATTTTCTTTCTCTTTTTAGGAAAGTGGCAAACTTGGATTGCATTTGAAAAGGACAATGCACAGGTTTACGGAAGAAAGACAAAGCGAGACGAAGGATCGAAGTCAAAGTAGCTGGTTCCGCAACACAACTATACAACGGCACTGTCTGACGAGTCACCATTTATCTACGTGACAAATTGCTAGTCGCAATTAGTTACTACGGATGGCCCCCGCAAACGGAAGCTCCAACTTGAAATTCCTCCTATTCGCTGCGGAGCAACTCGGGTGTGTACCCAAAAAACACGTCGAAAAAGTGCTTCTGGCAAATGAAGAAAAAAAAATATCGTCCAGACAACGAGACCAACCAACGCTTTCTGAATTTAGTTTGGTTGGCCACTAATTTATTTTAGCACATCTCAAACGAAATATTGAACTTCACTCTAACAAGGTATGTATTACCACGATAAATCAAAATTTAACCCTATTAAGATTTTACGGATTAATTACTATTTTCACAAATTAATTCAATTTCCAGTGTGTCGAATTTTTCAAAATAGAATATTTCCTAAAATATTCCGCGTTTATAACAAAAAAAAATATTATAATAATAACTTTATGTAATTCACGTGGGGGAATTTTTTTTTATATTTAAAGTATAATATTATAATTCGTTTTTTTTCCCTCGGATCTTTACGCGTTTTTTCTTGTTGCTAGTTACGAAACTTCAAGTTGCACGGAATGGCGAAGAACGTGATTAACGTACGGATTTTCGGATAAAGCTGCTTTAGATTGCACAACTCGCACGGCCAAGCTGTCAAAAAACGCTTGGCTCAATTTGCCGTTGCACTAGCAGTCGATTAATCCGACATTTTTTTGCGAACTTGACGTGCCACGAGTGCATATTCTCATTCCGTGCGAATATAAAACATACGTTCCCTGAGGCTCTCGTTTACAATTCGCTCAACCCTTTTTTTTTACATATTTTACAATCGATTCGCAAAAGAATTCCATTTTTCATCGCTCAAAATAAATTCCATTAACTTGTACAATGAAATGGAAATATCTTTTAATTAAAAATTAATTAACGTTACACTTTTTTTTGTACTTTTAAATGGAGGGCGGTTACTTTTACGCTTTTTAAATTACACTCTTGATATTTTTTTTTGATGAATATTTTTTTATCCATTAAATGAATTGTTAAATTAATTAAATTTTTGTTAATATTAAACAAAAATTTTTAATTTACGAAAATAAATTTTTTTTAATGGTTTAATAAACATTAATTAAATGTTTTATAAAATTTGTTAGATTTTGTCTTTTTTGAAATTTTTTTCTTCACACATTACACGGTTGAATGAACGCTTTCATATTTCAAAAACAAATTTCTGCTTGAAGCTCAAAGGTACGGAGGGAGAGAGAGAGAGAGTGAATATTCTTCTTCTCTAAAGACATTTATTTATTTTTTTCAAATTTTTTTGTTACACTGTGTGCTTAGATTATTTTGCCAGATTTTCAACACAGAATGAAATTTCATATTCTTCTTGGCCCTTTGACAATTATGAAAGTTGTCTGTAAAAGCTCGTTGATGAACCGAAAGAGCGCGAATTTCATACGTTGTGACGTAATTCGGGCAATGGATACAACCACCTTGTCAAGTTAATTAAACGTTAAAGGGAGGCGATTAGTTGGCAAACTCTTCCCCCTTGATGAAAATTTATTATACCCAAAGCGCGGCTACCTACATGAACACAATTAGTTTCCTAAAAAATATAACTTATAATAATAAAAAAAAGTGCAAATGTATTTTTTTTTATTATTATAAATTACAAATATTATATTTAAATAAATAAAAATGTATTTATCATTAGTTCTATATTATAAATATGTTTAGAACGTGAAAGCATATTTCCTTGGCATTGAACTTAATTATAAATGTAATCCGAGCAACCTGTTTTCTCTGTGTTAAATAAACGAAGTCGCATGAATTTCCATAAACTTGTTTGTCTCATCTTAATGCGAATTAAGTGATTAAAGTAAACTTTACAAGCTTACTCCACGCGAACGGATGCTGTCAAGTTTGTTTCATGCAAGCAAATATTGAATTTCTGCGATTTAATTTGTTTCATTAGAAAAATAAAATTTCGAGATGAATTATTTTAGATTTTTTGCTTTCCAAAATATTCCTTTATTTACATAATTATTCAATTCATGATTTTCTTTTATACATATAAGTTTATTTAAAAGTAAATTTGTTGTCAGTATTTTTAAATAAATAAATAATTTAATTTTTCTATATTATAGGAATAATAATAACAATTATAATAATAAATATTTTGATTTTAGATACAAACATGGCAGAATTGTGACTTATAAGCGTGTGAAAGCGTTGGTGATACTGATGCTACTCCAATGGTTACTCACGGTACAATTTACGACTTGGCCATTTGGACCCTCGCCTCGGTCGAGTCCCGCGAGTCGACCGACTAACAGGGGTCTTGCAGAATCTAGAGGCATTAATTTCCAGGACTGTCCAACACTTTATGAACGACAATCTGAATACACTTCGTTCACCAAAGGTAAATTCTTAATTATAAATTAAGTTTCATCTTTTATTTCTATTTATTTCAATAATTTCTATTTTTATATATTATATACATATTATATTAAAAATAGAATCAGATAGAAGCAAATTTTAGGTTCATAATTTTTCATTTTCTATATTGGAAAATTTGGTGGAAATAGAATGGAAAAATTAAATAAATTCTACACGTAGAGTTAAAATTACGCAACTTTTAAAAATAATTTTCAATTTAAAGGGAAAATTATTGTTTTCTGAAGTGAATTAAATTGAGTGTTCTAATGACAGTAATTTTGGTAAAGACCAATCGATTTTATTCCATCGTAAGGAATTTAGAGTCGCTTTGTCACCAGGAAAGGGTTCAATTGAAATTCAATTGAGGCAATGAAGTGAAAACTGGCTTTGTTTTGTTAAATTGAAGAGCATTCATATAATCATATAATTTTAGGTTCCTTTCTAATTCAAATAGAATTCGTTTCTTTAATTAACATTTTATTGCGCTCAATTGAGGTCCATTAATTATTTAAATATATTACTGTCACTTATTTAGATTTTTCTTGAATTTCATCTTTTCATTGCAGAACAATGCAAAGTTTAAAAAGGAAGATTAAAAATATCTTTTTAAATTTATTTTAAGTCAGTCTCGGTGAAATTTAACAGTGATTGATTCCTTTTTTTTATTGGTACATTAATTTGCAATTTGTCCCGTTTGTGTATAATTAAAATTAGATATCTGCATTTCTGAAAATGAAACACGATTATTTTTTAATTTTAGTACCCGGGAACCTTCTCTCTTTGTAATCATCGAATCACATTGCGATTTACAATGGTGATAATTAACGAGTTGCTAACTAATTGGTGTCACAACCGATCCAGAAATGTTCCAACAATTCGAATCACCTTTATTTCCATCGAGTCTGTCCAATCTCCGATAATTAATTAGCGCGACTTTATTGATTCTTTACAATTTACTCAATATTTTCTTTTTTACAATTTCCGCGAATTTCCCCCTTTTTTTAAAATTCTATCGTAACTCATTACACGATTTCTTTTGGTTTCATTTGTACCTTTTTGGTTTTTTTCCCCCGAATTTTGTATAATATTGAACTTTTTTTCTCTCTTATTTCCCTCTCGTGTACTTTAATTACTGGTCCTTCATTATAATCGAAAACATTATTATTATTATTATTACTGCCTGTAATTCCCGGAGGTGCAATGGTAGATCTCTGTTTAATTACTGTCTAATTGAACCATAAATCGTAAAACTGAACATATTCAGTGTTTACGTCCACTCAATTTCCCTTACAAAAAAAAAAAATATGTAACATTTCGAAACGTGTTTTTGAATGTAGAGATTATAAATTAGATTCTTAAATGAAATTGAAATTCTTTTCGGAAATAATTTCCATTCTTTTATTGTGAGATTTTTATTGAATTTTTTTCTGTACTTTCGTCTCGGTATTTTAGGGAAATTGGACTCGTTTCGTTTTCAAACGATCCTCTCAAGTATTTGATTAAGTTCTATAAAAAAAGTTCAATGACCATAAGTTTATGGCATTCGTCATAAAAGTGCAGATCGTTATTTAGAAAGAGGGAAGTGTGTCGATAAATTTAATAAAGTGTTTAATGTCCAGTTTAAAAATATCCATTCTGAGGATCAAAAAATATGAAATTCAGTGATGTTCGTCGTGGAAACGACTTTCATCTCGATAGTGAAAGCAAATAACGAGAACCGGATGAATTATGAGGCAGCTTCTTGAAGAAGGTTTGCGGGGAGAAATTCTGTCCTCCTACGGGATCAGATTTTTCACCTACGTGACCTGCCATCTTTATGCCGCGTGCTTAATCTTGACTTTTTCCCGGTCTCTCGTATCTTTCTTCTTTTTTTCCATCTTTCTCTCTTACACTCGATAGTATCTCTATTTTTTTTCACGATTTTTTTTTGTCCTCATCCATGGTTCCTGTGCCAAGACATCCGGGAACGAATTGTACACCGCTTTTTCTTTTTCCTACAGGTTTGGCTGAAATAAAAAATTAGATAACCTCGCAAAATCTCTTAAAAACTAAATTCCTCGTGATTTCCTTTTTTCATGAAATACTCCGGGGAAATTTTATATATAGTTTCTTCCAAATGGTTTGTATACTTTAAATTTAGGTATTAATTAAGCCCTTGAGGTCCAAATTTAGCTGGCTCGTGAAAAATAATTTTCAGGTTTAATTATTATTTTTTGAATGGAAGACTATGGGTTTAAATTTAATTATTCGCTTGCTTGAGCGATTTCAATTTATTACTGGGAAAATAGGTGATTATTGAAAATAGTTTAGCTATTATTAACAAGCATTATATTCTGATCGTTGTGTCCTTCATGAATACAAAATGGTTTTGTATTATATACATATTGGACGAAGTTATTATTGAAAACTGACCGGATATGTATGCGAACGTGACAATGCATTTTAGACCACTTTCGTTACCAGTCTCGATATAAAATAGGAAGCCATTTTGGTTTTGATGTTATTTTTATAAAATTATTAAATTTTTTCCCATTCCTCTGGGAATTGTTTTCACTGTCTTTTTTTTTTTTTTATTGCTGAAATTAAATTTAAAAACCAATTTTTACTTCCCTGACACTAACATTGCTCTTTATTAATTCAAAACCATTTATGGCTTTTTCGCCGCTTTTTTGAAAATCGTCTTTCTACTCAACGCGCAATCTCTATTGGAGTTAAATGAATTTTTTTTTCTTTTTTAATATTTATATGCACCAGGCAAAGGTTCTCTAATTAATTCCTTTTAAATTGAAATTGGGAATTGGGTGTAAAATATTTATCAAAAAAAAAAAAATAATAATAATAAAAAAAGTTTCAATAATCTAAATGAATATCCATTCTGATTGTTCGTATTTTTTTCTTTGTGTAATAAAATATCACCGCTCGTTACGGTTTAAAAAAATTTCTATTTGATATAGTTTCGTACAACAATTAATAATACAATTTTACCACGGAAATGTTTGAAATTGAAATATGAAACAAAAATGTAGGTTTTTGAAATTTTTTTTATTTGGAAATTAGAAAAAAAGGAAAACTATACAATTAGTAATAAATTTTCTATTGAAATTAAAATTTTTGAATTTGTTTAATTTTGCGATTCTATTTGCTGATGAATAATTTCTGCCTGTGAGAGAGCGAATATAATTCATTGTCAAATATGGAGCCGAAATGACAAATAATGATTACTTAATGACGAATTGTATTTACAATTTCTTAAACAAATATTTGTAAATTTGCATCATTATCATTAATTTTATTGATACTATGTCATATTGAAAATCGTCTCGCGACATATGAAACGAAAAAAATTAAGAAAAGAAAGTGTTTTAAAAATTTTCCTTTTAGAATACAATTATTGTATTTAAAATGGAAAATTCGTTTCTTATCGTAAAAAAAACAAAAACTACATAAGAATAGTAAAGGGAAAACACAGTTGTAATATGAGTAAAGTTCGTTTCACAATTTTCAAGTCCGGCTTTTGCACTTAAACTTTAACCATTTTAACAGTAACTTACTTAACTGAGTTGAAGAAAAATCGTAAAGGAAGTTTCCGAAGGATGCGAGTTGAAATTTACTCATTCCCATAGAGACATACTACCCCACAGCTGCTCGTAAATTGATCACTCGATAATTACCGTGCGATTAAAGTGTTTTTCACTCTCTTCTAAACGAGTTATCGTCGCATTGCCCTAACAGTAGTTTTCACCGTGACAAGTTTCTCTCTCTTCTTTTTTCTTCCCTCTTATAAACTTCATTGCAAATAAGAGGGAAAATCAATATAAAGTAAATTGAAAAAAATATTACTTTCACCACGAAAATCTCTCAATTGAATAAAATGCAATAAGCTTACACGGAGATTTATCGTTTATTTAACTACAATTTATTTCTGTTTTGGAAAGCATTTTTCTTCCAATAATTTCAAAAATCTATTTTGGTAAATTTAATTATCATTTTTTTTATTCTTGATTCATTTTTTTACCATAAACATATTTATTTATTTTATTTTATAAAAGTATATATTTATTTGATTTTATAAAAAATGTATCGAATTAAATGGTTTTTTTTGTACTTTAAGAAATTTCATGTTAATTGTCGAAATAGAAAAAAAGAAAATTCTCAGTAAATTTCATAAAACGTTTTTATTTGTCCAGGTCATGGTAATTAGTTACAGTGTAAATTTAAGGGGAAAAAAACACACACGACGGAAATTAGTGGTGTAGGCAACTTTGTGAGAAGGGTCCAGCGAAAGGTGGAAAGTATGGGGTAAAAAAACAGGAAAAGCAAAAAAAAAAAAAGGGAGTGAACCGTCCAATTAGTTCGGGGCGCTTAGCTATGTAACTACTTAATTATTTTGAATTATCAAGCAATGTAGTAGAAAGGAGAAAAAAGAGAGAAGGGAGATCCCAGGCTACCAACTCTAGTCTGATTGGTGACATCCTGATTAACAGACCGTTCGACCCAAACGATTCGACATTATTTATTAAACAAAAATGTTACATGTGCAATAATATAGCGAAAATTCGAGGGAACAAAATTTTGCGATATTAAAAATTTTCCTTCATGAATTTCAATAAAAGAAAACGAATAAAAATAATTTCAGTAAAAGAAATTGGAAGTGGTAAATATTTAATAAATGGAAAATTTTATTTATAATGATGAATCGATAATAAAAATTATGAATTTTTTAAGTTTTGCGCGATAGACTCGATGTTAATTAAATAACTTTATTACGATACTCTGATAAATTCACTCACTTCATTAACGAACTTAATAATCTGTTTATATTAAACCGCAGCATAGGGCTTTTGAATACCTAATATTAAATTATAATTCAATTATAAAGTTCTTACCACGTTGAGAGTTTTGAAATTATTATCTGATGATCAAAGTTCATAAATTAATGTTTAAATAGCAATTTTAGTTTTTAGTTCTTTTGATCTTTCCTCCATAACCACTCGTTTAGCTATGAGATAATTATCAAGAAAACGCTTCTTTAGTGTGTCAGTAATTTTACAGTAATCTTTTGTTTATACAGGTGTTTAGGAAACATAAAAACATCTTTTTTTGTGTTTTTTCTTGACGCCACTGTTCAATGATTTGGGAGATTTAATTGAAATTATGAGAGAGTTGTTTGATCTTAAGTGCCACGGTTGGTTGGTTTGAATCTAATTCATTGACCAAGACAATAAGCGAGTCAAATGGCAAGGCATAGGACTTTAATTCCGTTTTGCGGCAGACGTTGTTCACAGCCGCCTCCCTTCAGAGTCTAATTGGTCCGCAACTTTGAAAGCGCGGTCCGTTTTCATTGAAAGTTACTTCTGGTCTTTCGCTTTCGTCGTTTCCTTATCCTCCCTCTTTCACATATTCAATCTTGACTCCAATATCGCAAGCAAAATAAATTTGAATTTTAAATCTTTCCCTTCAGTTTGTTTTAATATTTTATTGTTATTGAAAATTTAGAAAAATAAACGTAAAAATTGAATTTAGATTTAGAAAAAAATTACGAATAAAAATGGTGAAAATAAAGTTTGAAACTAATTTTGTAAAATGTTTCAACTAATGAAAATAGTTTTGTCGAAATGGTAAGTAATATAATAAATCAAGTCAAATTACATATAGTCTAATCATTTTGAAATTTCAGGTTCGCTGGACTCATATTTCAAATGAGATATCACCTCAAAAGTTTCACTCGGAGATTTCATCCAGAATCTCTTCACGCGTTTCTGAGTCCTAAGTTGTCTTTCACTTTTGGTGCGACAATGATTCAACGATGGAACTTTTGGCCTTCACTGCACTGCAACTTTCAAAAAGCACTCTTCCGGACTTTTGACAATCATCCTCCGACCGATGAGATAGCAGACCGACGCGATAGACAAACACAAAGGAGTAGTTGAAAGAAGCGACAAAAGGAGAATTTAATGTGAGTAAGAAACCCGTGAAAAACAACACTTTTTGCCCCTCTTTCTTCTCCTTTTACCATTTTTCTTTCTAAAAGCAATAACCCAGCTGGCGATAACTTCTGGCGAAAGTAATATTAAAAATTAAGAGAAGAAGAAAATTTAATAATTTATTAAAAAGCAAGAAAAATAAATTGAGAGCGGGAAAGTATTTTTGTTCTAACCATTTTTATGAAATTTTTCTGAATCCACATTCAGTGGACAAACGTTACATGGATATTGTATTATTTTTCCTTCGGCTTCTCGATTTCCGTTTCCGTTTTGCTCGTATTGCTCTTCGAGAGTCTCATCGTTTCACTGTTTGCCGAAAAACTTAATCGAAATTTATTGCTATTGTATACATACATGTTGAAAATATTTTCAAAATTGTTCTGAATTTCATTTTAAATTTTCAATTATTTATCACTGCAGGTGAAATTTAGAATTCATGAATGAAAAAATTGTAAATTCAAATATTTAATTTCAAATTTTTTTCTAAAATGAAAAAAAAATGGGTCAGATTTTTTTTGTTGTTTTTCGATCAAGAAAAACAATTAGAGAGCAATTTGGAAAGTAAAGAAGAAGAAGCAGAAGAAAAAAAAATAAATGAATGTAAGACGGAAAGTAAAAAGAATTGGATGCGTCAAGGGAATTTGAGAAAAGTTTCCCAACCTGCCGGTAATTCTCGTTAGAAACTTGATTCCTCTTCGCGAACAAAAATCCCCTTCCGTCGCTTTCACCATAGAAGTGTCGAAACAAACGCAATAGTTCTTCTCTTGGACTATTTTTTTTTTTTTTTAAGAGGAAGAAAACAAAGAAGCTTTAGGAAAATTTATTTGCCTCGGGAAATTGTATATAATTATATATATTTGAATTTCAAAAGGGAGAAATTTCTCCTTCTTCTTCTTCTCCACGAAATTTCCTAAAGATCGCGTACATATAAATTAAAAACTTTTCTATTTTATAAGTTTTTAAATTTCTTTTTAATGGACTTATAAACAATGAACGAGTTCTATAAATTATGACAATCAGACAAATTTTATTCTTGGGAGAAAAGTTTTGGAAATTTTTTTTTTTTAAGAAACGATTCTCTGCATATAATAATAATTTCGATATGGTTAATTGCGTTCAACTGAAACTGTTCACGTATTTCAGTTACGAACATGAAATAGGTATAATCGACGAAACTAAACCTATTGAATGAGCATAAGTATTTCTATTAAATCACCTTCTGGCAGGCAACGATTGAATATAAAGGGAAAAATTCTTTTCTTTGAAAAGGAGAACAATTTAATCAGAATTCACTGAAAATTTACATATTTCCATTATTATTATTTTTATTATTATTATTATTATTATTATTATTATTATTATTATTATTATTATTATTATTATTATTATTATTATTATTATTATTACTTCCTTTTTTTGTTATATCATTTTAATAAAATCTTTTTGTTTTTTGTTAAAGGAAGAAAAATTCTTTTGGACGTGAAAAAAATGGGAAAATATTAAATATGAGGAATTGCATTAATCTACCGTGTGAAGAAAATTATCGGATCAACAATGAAAAATTAAGAAAAGTAACGACCACCTTTAGTTGCATTTATTATTATTTCTTATCTCTATTTTTGTTGGGTAATTTTTTTTAATAAAATCTTTTTGTTTTTTGTTAAAGGAAGAAAAATTCTTTTGAACGTGATAAAAATGGGAAAACATTAAGTATGAGGAATTGCTTAATCTATCGTGTGAAGAAAATTATTGGATCAACAAGGTGCTGGTGTGTCAAAGGGTCTCCCCCCCTCCAACATGGTGTATCAAGGTAAGAATATAAAGAATAAGTAGCGTACAGATTGAATTCACCTCCTTTTCTTCTTGAGGTGGTTAAAGACAGGAAATTAGTTTGTGTTGAGGGTGATGCGATCTATATATAGATTTTATTGGGTTCATCTCTTCCAGCGTGAACTACGTGATGGAGAATGAAAAGGGGGCGAGTATAAAAGGAGAAAAAAATATTTACACACACAAAGAGAGAGAGAGAGAGAGAGAGAGAAAGAGGGATAAGAGAAATTGTTTTTATAAATGAAAATTGAATACAGACGAAATTAGACGATTATTAATAGCGGAAGATCTTTCTTTCAGTGGAAAAATTGAATCAAATTAAGAGGATAATAATATTTCTTTTAATTTGATTGAATTTGAGTGAATAAAAGAAGGAAGGGGAAATTAAGAAACATCGGTAAAAATTAGAGAATAGTTAATTAAAATCAGTGGTGTAATATATTTCCGTAATAGTAACAAATTATCTACGTGTGACATTAATTTCGTTTGGTGTGTATGACATTTGTATGACTGAAGATTAATTATCGCTCTAAAACATTCACTGGATTAGATAACATTCGCGTGTAATTCATAGACATACGGATAGGGCAAGTAAGAGAATTAAAAACATGGCAGATTTACAACAACAACAAAAAAAAAAACAATGGCATTTATATTTTAACAACATGATTCGAGCTCATATTTGCTAAACGCTCCATTTGCCATGTTTGGGAGAATGTCAGAGAGAGGGTTAACCGGAAACCCCTATTTCGTGTAGGTGTTTGAACACGTGTGTTGTAGGGACAAGTATTCGTGAGAGAGTGAGAGAGAGAGGACTTTATTGGTGAATCCACGTTAGTGTATTTACACCTATGAAGCACGTGCTATCGTTGAATTCGAGCTGGTGGCTCTGAACAGTAATTTACTAATTGACGATTGATTGAACAAGCTCAGCAATGGGTACCAACTCATCCACGATAGTGACGGTAACGACATTGTCCTCAAATTGTAAATGTTTTAGAGATTCCAATTTGAAAGTCAGGAGACGTCTTTCTTGTAACGTCCCACCATTCCCTTTTGATTGTTTCATTATTTTCATTATCTTCTCCCCAAGAACTTTCTCTAAATTGAATTTTTTCCTACAAACTTTTTCATCGAATAGTTTTCCAAAAAAATAGATTTAGTTAAATAATGGAAAATTTTTCGCTTATTGAAAGATGAATAATTAAAATGCAAAAATCTCTTTTTTTTCCAAAGTTCCGATGGTTTGGTTTATTCGGTAGCCACTTTATTCAATAAAAACAATAAATAAACGAAACAAAACATATCGCAAAAAAAGCGATTTTCGTGGTTTTAATTATTCATTTTCCGATAATCGAAAAAATTTTATGTTCCAGTAATGGAAGGGAAAATATTTATTATAATTAGTTAAACAATTCACTCAGATGGTAGTTTTCCATTTTGTATTTATGGATATTTTTTTCTCTTAAATTTCTGATTCAAATTTATTGTTTTATTTATTATTTATTTTTTAAATTTATCTTTATTTTCATTTATCTTTGCTGCAAGATTCTCCTTCTACTTACAAATGTGATAATTTGAAGAAATC
>JUFY01023518.1:2174-19152 GCA_001855655.1 Leptopilina clavipes | reverse complement strand
CTATCAGATTTCGAATTTATCATTTGACTGCTATTGATCATAGTTATAATCTCGATTTTTCTCTTGTCATTTATATTCGTTATTTGACACAATAATGTCACTTAAAAGCTCGGAGAATTTATAGAGTAGACAAAAAAAAAAGGAAAAAGATATAGTAGTTTATTGGGACACGAGGAAATATTGGAGTTGAAATGAAAGGAGAAGCCAAGAGTGAGAGAGAGAGAGGGGTGAATGTTCCACAAGTCGTCTTAGTGAAGATGCATTTAATAAACAAACACCTTGCCTACAGAGTTTTGGTGCTTGCTTGGTATATACAGTAAAGGTTCTTGTTCAAAATATAAGGCAGAGAGGGAATACTATGTGGAAAATTTAACGGAGATAGAGAAACATCAAAACAGAAAGCGAGTAAGTGAGATAAAGTTTTAGGGAGCCTGCGCAAGCTTCGCACTCCAAACCGTTGCAGTGATCTTCAGTCAGCCACGTTGAATTTACCAAGCTCGCCAGAGAGCTTTCGGTTCTGCTTCACGTCGGTAGTTTTATACACTGGAAAAATTTCGCCGTGAAATTTCAACCGCGTTTTTGTGTTTCGAAATTTTTCGAAATTGTCGCTCTTTCTTTTATGTCACTCAATGGTTCAAGTGATACTCTAAAAAAGAGTCTAACTCTTACCTCGTTCTAAATTTTGTTTTTTCTGTTCTCTCATTTTTTTTTTCGTTTTTCCCTTTTTGAGCTGAAAAGTGGTTGTAAAGTGCGAGCAAAAGGATTTAGAAATAGAAAATCCCGTTGTCTCATTATCTCAAAGAATATCATAAATTATGGAAAAGTGTGTAGAATAAGAAAAGTTGTTTTTGATTTAAAAAAATAATCAGTGAACTTAAGTGAATAGAAAGGGGGTTTTTTTATATGGAATTAATAAACGCGTGATCGTGTATTGTTGAATTATCTTTATTTATTTATTTATTATTTTTTTTTTAAAGAAAATCATCATCTATTCAGAATCTGTATCCGTTGGAGGATTATGAGAATTTAGGAAAAAGGTACTTACGTTTTCTTTAAATTTTATCTAATTTCTCGATGGAAAGAAGCTTTGCAATCTGTAGTGATTTTAATAGTTAAGTGCTGAGTGCACTCGACTATTACAATAAGTTTTTGGTCTGAATGATCATCAGACTATAGACTAACTCTTAGACTAACTCTTACCTCGTTCTAAATTTTGTTTTTTCTGTTCTCTCATTTTTTTAACTAACTCATCAGACTAACTCTTACCTCGTTCTAAATTTTGTTTTTTCTGTTCTCTCATTTTTTTTAGATTTAGTTTATTGAAAGATGAATAATTAAAATGCAAAAATCTCTTTTTTTTTTAATCTCACAAGCAACATGCATTTGCTGCTAATCGAAATGTCATTTCGAGAAAACTCATTTCCGTAAAAAAGTTACTCCTTTGAAATTCCGCGCGAACGACTTCTTTTCATTAGAATCTTTTCTTTTTACAATTTTTATAGAATCTATTTTGAAAATTAATCGAGAAATTATCCCAATTAAACTAATTGTATAATTAATTAAATAATTAATTACTCGTGACTTTTGTTGGCTTCACATTAGAATTTTTTTTTTTACAATTTTTACTATATTTTTTGTTTTGAAATTATTCAAATTAAGGGAGGGGGATTGAGGAGTACTTAGTACAGAGTAGAAATTTTGATTTGATGAAAATTTGATTCTTGAGTGAATTTTCAGTTGACTAAAAATTCTTTTGACAGAAGTGTCATTTAAGTGATTTTAATATTTAATTTTGATCCAGCTTCCAATTAATTTAATTACCATTAAATTAAATTGAATTTTTAATTTAAAGAAATTCGCAAATTAATGATTTTTCCTTCTTAAATTGAATTGATATTTAATCAAATTTGTACTTGACCGAATTGTTGTTTGATTTTGACCTGATTGTCAATGAACCGAATTTCCCTTTGACCTAATTTTTATTCCAATGAATTGTTTAACTAAATTTGCCTTCAGCTGAATTATTATTTAACCGTATATGATAAAAAGAAAATACGGTGAAATAAAAATTGTATGTGTTTAATATAAATTCGATTAAAAGAAAATTTATGGCTAATTAAGAATTCGGTGGTGTAAAAATTAGGTGCAATCGAAATTTGTGTAAATTTGTTCAGTAGATCGATAATTCGGTTAAATAACAATTACGTTTAATATCGATTCGTTGAAAAAGAAATTTAATTAAATAACAATTCGATCGAATAAAAGAAAGGTTCAAAGAAAATTCAGTTAAATAATAATTTAGTTCAATAAAAATTCATTTAAATGCAAATTTGAATTAATAACATTTGATTAAATAACAATTTGATCGAATAAAAAAAAGATTCAAAGAAAATTCGGTTAAATAATAATTTAGTTCAATAAAAATTAATTTAAATGCAAATTTGAGTAAATAACATTTGAATTAATAACAATTTGATCGAATAAAAAAATTGATTCAAAGAAAATTCGATTAAATAATCATTTAGTTAGATGAAAATTGATATAAATGCAAATTTGATTGAATAACATTTTTTTAAAATAATTGTTATTGTAAAAGAAATATAATTATTGATCCGGTGGATATTTTCTTAACTGATCCTAAATATTAGTTATTGCTTGAAAAAAGCACTTAGTTTTGATCAAAAATTAAAAAAAAATGTAATTTAAAAAGCATTATATAAATTTACAATAAATAAATATTCTCTATAATTAATTTAAATTATAAATGTTTGAAACCGAAGAATTTGATTTCACTGTAAACTCTTCCAGTAAATAAATTAATGTTTAATAATTGTATTTCATCAATAATTAATCAAAGCAGCTATAATTAAATCGAATAGGGATTATATTTTGCAATGAGCACAAAAAAATATATTCATAAAATATGTGAAAAGTAATTAATTACCAAAGAAGAAAATTAAATCGGATCATTGATTTCTATTGTAACATATTTGAAATTCACGTTTTGTTATGAATGTAATTAAAAGGAAATTTGTAATTAATAAATCCTATAAAATGAGAAATTAATTTAATAATAATACTAGGATATAAATGAGTTATTTTTCTTTCTAAATGTAAATTTCTCATTTATTCTTAATTAATTAATTAAATATTAAAATCCATGTGATGCATTCGTCATATTAATAAATGATGACATGCACGATACAATTTTGAATTTGATAATTAAATGTTGCGTATTTATCTATTTATCATAGTTTATAAATGTGAAGCCAACAAAAGACGATCTCATCTGATACTAAAAACAGAGTCCATTAGCGCGCTTTACGAATTTAAGGCTTCAAACTGCTTTAGTTAGTCCTTACTCATGAAAGTTTTATCTGAAACTTTTACTTCACGCTCCACAGTTTGAACATCAAGTTTACGTTAATTTATTTCTTTACTAGTTTCGAAGCTTAAAAATTTCAGCAATAACGTTGGGTGGATAAAATAATGGTGGTGGGGAAGAAAAAAAATTCACTTGTGCAATAAAATTCAATCTTAGATTTCTGTCCAATTAAATAAATTTTAAATTACTCGACTTTCAAAATAATCTCTGAATCTAAATTAGTAAAAAAAAAGTATAATTTGAATTAGTGACTGACTTTTAGTTATTGAATTAGTTAAATTTGATTAATAAATAGTAAAAAAAATTTTTTTCGACTAATTGATTAGTAAATTCTAAATTTTAACTAATTGAAAAAAAGTAAATAAAATGTTTACTAATTCAGATTTAGAGAGATTTGAATTTCATGAAGAGATTTTAATCTATTTGTGTAAAATTGTAAATTCGAAACTTTTTTTGAGAAACGTTTTAGTATAGAAAAAAATTTTTCTATTTTTCCACTTACCTGCAAACTAAATTGACTTTGATGTGATGTCAGATACGGATTTGTCTAATTAGCGATAGAGTATTCGTTTTGAAAGTGAGATGGTTGTCGCACTTGGTTTGAAATGTTGCCATAATTGCAATTCACTCGTTAATCCAATTCAATTAGATTCAAGTATACGAGCCACCACGCTATTAATCCACGTCGGTCGGCGCGTTGACTCGACCGGTTTGTGTTCTCCCTAACGCTTCATTCAACCTCAGCGAATCATAATTGTTACACGCTTGCATTAGTTCTATTCAATTAAATTCAACAATATACTCTATATTAGGGAAAATATTCACAAACTTCCGTTTCTATTAATTATTAAATTTTTCTTGCCCCTTTATTTATATACTCTTATGGAAATATTGTTTTTACCCTCTCGGAGAATTTTTCGAAGATTTTGAATTATACATGTATCGAGACATGTATTTTATCCCAGAGGGCATTCACTTTGAATTGAATAAAAACCTTATAGGAATTGAAAAACAAAATTGGATATTCCGTTGAAACTACTGATGGAGATTCTGAAAATTCATGTCAAAGTTGAAAGAAAAAAAATATTCTCTCTTGGCGGCGAGAGAGTAAATCTCCTCGGTTGCATCTTAATTTTGCCTGTAAAAAAGTTTAACATTCTTCAAGTTTCTCCTCTCGTCAAGGAAGAAGAGATTATTAGATTAGGGTGTAGTTAGGACAAAAAAATGTCCTTTCTTCTTTTCTAAGCAAACATTTTTTTTGCATATTTTTTTTTTTTTAATACATTTGAACAAATTTTTGTATAAAAGAAGATTTTTTTCTTGTTTACATAAAAAAATTGGTGACAAATTCATCTTTTTGAAAACGTTCATTTTTCGCGTATTTCACGTGCATACGAGAAGCTTCTTCTCTCATTTTCCGGTCGAAAGTTTCTTTACCAATGAACAACCACCGTATATATAGAAAAGAGGAAACGAGTAAAAAACTTGACTCCCGACTTTACGCCTTTTTGTAATTTGCTCTTTCGCGATTCACCGTGCGGAAGAATGTTATACGGGAAGAGATAGAAAAACACGTTGTAAATTTATATATATATATATATTATATAATATGAACATTTTCATATTTAAAATAATATTTTTTCTCCACCACTTTTATTTTCATATATATTATTTTTCTCAAAAAAAAAAAGAATAGAAAGAAACCAGAGATTTTTTTTTTTATTTTTTGTAAAAAAACTTGATTAAATAATTCCAGAGTTTTTTTAATTATTAATTTTAATTTTTTGTAATTTTCCAGTATAGAGAGAAATGAATGTAAATATCTGCATTAATGTCGATATTTAAAAGTAAAAAATATTTCTTTGTGGAGAGGAAATAACAAGTGAAGGGTCCTTTATTCTGAAAATAGTATCGGACATTGTTGTACATTTGACATGCAAAGAGTCAGAATTTTTTCATTTATTAAGAATTGAATGGAAAACCATTTCGAGTTTTCGATCCAGAAAATGTGAAAAGCAGGTTTGATAAAGCGAAGTTTGATAGAAGGGGTGGGATCAATAAAAGAAATATATAACTCTTTATGTTACTTATACTGAAAGTTTTGAATCCATTAAAATTCAAAACTCCAAAGCAATTTTATTTAAAATATTTTCATTATTTAAAGTACACTTCTTTTTTTAATTTAATCTTTCGAGTTTCGGTTCTTTACTTTTCACACAGTTTGTTAATTGTAATTTCCTTTTATTATTATCGGAATATATTTTATTGAATAGGTATAGAAATATTTCGTTAATGCTTTATAGATAAATGTTTTAGATATTGAAAATATATTTCATTTATTTATTCTTATTAATTAAGAAATTAATGTAATTTGCTTAATTTTCGAAAAATTAGGTTAGATAGATTTTTCTCAAAAATATGCGTGAATAGTGCCAGATAAATGTTTGTTATGTTGAATTAGAGGAGGAATAATGCGTATACCGGAAAGTGCAAACAAAGAAAAAAAAAATAAAACACAATCATGATTTCAAACTCTCCATAGGCGAGTTAACACGGTCCAAACGAATTACCGCCGGTTTTCGACCAAGCGGTCAGACATCGCTTCCGTTTCCCAATCTATTCATATATAGCCGGACGCCAAAACATTGGCAAATAACAGGTCATTCCATGCAAAGAGAAAAGAGAGAGGAGAGTGAAAGGGAAGGGAGGGAAAAAATTTATGGAACAATTTTCTTTCACTTCGCAGAACACAAGCGAGCGAAACGAAATTAAAAAAATATTCATCCAAGATTCATTAGAAAGAACTTGCTATAGGAGGATAATCAGTCACACAGCTGCGAGAAATGATCTTTACTTGCTATTTCATTCGAGAAATTCAGAACGTGAAATAAAATTAAAATGTGGAACAAAATTTTTATTTGGCGAAATTTTCATTTGAATATACAAATTTCCATTGAAATGAATATTCATTTAAAAATAAATTTTTATTTGACAGAATTTTCAAATTTAGCCAAAAAATTTAGATAGATTTCCAATTATAGTTTCCGTCGAAATTCCAATGGAATTCTATTATTGTAAGGATGAAAAATGACACAAGACATTATATGTCTGACTAAAGATTGACTTATACTACTGAAAATATTTCAGTTGTTATTATGTCTGACTGAAGACTGACTTATATCACTGAGATGTAAAATTGTTTAAAATTTGTTCGTATTGTCTGACTTTAACGAACAATTACTATCTGAGACGAATATTAGAAGTATTAAAATGATTATGTCTGACTAAATATCGACTTATACTACTGATATTAAAAATTTACTGCTTTGTCTGACTAAATATTGACTCATACTACTTCTATAAAAAATTGATTGTTTTTTCTGATTAAATATTGACTCATACTACTTAAACGAAGATTTTAAATTATGTCTTACTAAAGACGGATTTGTACTACTGAGAACAAGTTTTCAATTTACTACGTCTGACTAAATATTGACTTATACTACTGATATTAAAATTTTACTGTTTTGTCTGACTAAATATCGATTTATACTACTTATATTAAAAATTTACTGTTTTGTCTGACTAAATCTTAACTCATACTACTTATATATTAAAAATGGACTGTTTTGTCCGACTTAAAGAGACTGTTACTACTGAGTGTATCATTAGAAATATTTAAATTACTATGTCTGACTTAATACTGACTTATACTACTGAAACGAAGATTTTATGTTATGTCTGACTAAAGACCGACTTGTACTTCTGAGATCAAGTTTTCAATTTACTACGTCTGACTAAATATTGACTTATAATACTTATATTAAAAATTGACTGTTTTGTCTGACTAAATATTGACTTATACTACTGATAGGTATTCAAAATTGACTGTTTTGTCTGACTTAAACGAACTATTACTACCGAGACAAAAATTAGAAGTATTAATATGATTATGTCTGACTAAATATTGACTTATACTACTGATATTAAAAATTAACTGTTTTGTCTGACTTAATATTGACTTACACTACTGATATTAAGAATTAACTGTTTTGTCTGACTAAATATTGACTTACACTACTGATATTAAGAATTAACTGTTTTGTCTGACTAAATATTGACTTACACTACTGATATTAAAAATTAACTGTTTTGTCTGACTTAATATTGACTTATTCTACTGATTATAAAAATTAACTGTTTTATTATTATTATTCAACCGAATTGTTACTGAATTTTTAGTTATGAGAAGAATTTTGTTGTATTTTTGGTTGTATTTAAAATATATTCGAATTCTCGACGATTTTAATGGTGATTAGAAATCTGAAATGAAACGAAAAGACAAAGGGGGAATGTGATAAAAGAAAAAATTGCTGATTGTCGAGGGCGTACAAGAGAATTCGAATTGAAACCTTAGTAGCGGATTGTATCAGGTTGAATGAATGAGTGAGTAGATTCATGTTCTGTGCAATGTCCATTGCAGAGATCCATGAATACGTAAACGATCGTTGAGTAGGTCTGGTGACCCAAGAGCTAACCTCTCTCTCTCTCTCTCTCTGTCTCTCAATGGCAAATTCACACGAAATGTTTGCAATCTAAATTAGTCTCAAAAAATATGATTTTTAATACCAGTTTTGCAAATTTAATTCAACAATTCTTTTTTACCTGTGTGCAAAAACAAATTTTTGACCATCATGCCAAAAAGCGGACAAATTACAAGTAAAATATAAATTTTTCCATAAACAAACAATTGGTTTATAATTAAATACAATTATTTATAAGTATTTTTTTTATAATTAAATAATTATAAACTATAATTATTTTTTTGATTCTGTCAAATTCTTATTGCAATTGAAAAATTATAATTATAAATATTTTAGAGAAAAAAAACTAAATTGAAAAATTATACTTCTAAATATTTTAGAAAAAAAAATTAAATTCAGATTTTACCACAAGAAGTTTAAATATAATATTCAGCTGGGGAATATTATGACGTAACGTTTTAATGAAAGAACTTAGTGAATGCTTTTCTCCACACTCTCTTCTAATGAAAAATTTCTCCTTCTGTTCACATTTTCGATAAAACTCGTGACCAAACGGTTTTTAATGACTCCCAGGGTAAATTAAGTTTGCATAGTCTACAATTTCACCCTTGGAGTCCTCTCTGTTCTTTCGAACATCATTACCGTTGAATTTCGAGTGCAAACGCAGACTGGTTTTTTTTTTTTATCTTTTATTGATTTTCATGCGCTTTAAATTTTTAATTAAACACGATCATTATTTTATAAACGTGACGATGGCAAAATTTTACAAATAAAATATAATTGATAGGTGGCTGAAAAATGAATATATAACAATCGCGATGATAATATATATATAACATTGTATATAATCATGCAATATTTATAACGATAATGGTCGTTTTTTCATGTCGTTTATTAACGGGTCTTTTTTAATAAATATATATGTATATTGCAATATTGTCATTTGAGTATATAAAATTAATATGAAAGCTATTTGTCAATTTGTGTATGACGTTTTGATTAAAATTTCCTACACAACAAAATTTGTATCGTCGAATGACGATTTGCAATACATTATTTGCAATATTAAGAGAGAAGGTTATTGAATTTTAATTAGTTTCTTTGTGCACTTGTCATTTCCCAGAGAAATATTAAATATTTATATAAATACAATTTAATTATGATGTTTGTTTTATGAACATTAAGTCAATTTTAATTATTTTTTATATTTCAGATTTTTACATTTTTACTGTTGCGTTAAAATACACTGAAAAAGAAATTTATTTGATTCAAATAATGAATTACTTGTCTATTATCAAATAAATATTTACTTGAACCAAATAATTTTTATTTAAATCAAATAAACTGTAATTGAATCAATAATTTCTGTATTTGAATCAAATTTAGTTGACTTAAAATTTATTTGATAAAAATAAATATTTATTTGATAATAGTCAAGTAATTCATTATTTAAATCAAATACATTTTTTCTTCAGTGTATTGTGCGTATAAATTATTATTAATAAGTCGGAGTTATTTTCAGAAAAGGGAAATTTTTTCCATGATTTCAGAAATTTGTGTGAATATTTTTTTATTTATATATTGGAAAAATGTTCTATATCTTAGTTACTGTGGCATTTTTTTTTTCGTAAGATGAAATGCTAGGGAAGCATATGCGAAAATGAAATTTTACAACTCTTTATCTCTATAGAAAAATTTCTCTCAGTGTCGTCGTCTTATCCGCGGCGAAAGAGATATCCCACTTTCCGTGATAAATAACTTCATTACTTACCAGCTCACGAAGATCTCTTTTCCTAAGTGTATTATCTTTACGCAAATCAAATTGCCCCGAAAAACGGCTGCTTGCATAAAATAACGATTTTTCGAATAGTATATATATATATTCCTGTGGTGAAATCCTCCAAAAATTACTGATATTATTCCAACATATATGGTTCGATATTTTTGTTGTCTGAATTTTATATTTTTATCTAAACTGAGACTAGACGGTATATAATTAACTATTTTTAAAATAATTAACTTCCACCAAATTTTTTTCCAGTAATTTTAAACAGTTATTTTTTATTAACTATTTTAAACATAGTTAACTAATTTTCAATTCTCTTTTTTGAATTTTATTGAAAATAATTATTTTAATTAATAATTAATATTTGCCTAATTTTTTTTTTGTTTCAATATATTTATTTATTTATTTTATTTATTTACATAAACGGGCATTGACCTTTTACAGTGAAAAAAATGAATTCATTTGATTCAACCGATTACTTGTCTATTGTAAAATAGATATTTACTTGCAAACCAAATAATTTTTATTTAAATCAAATGTGAAATTTAGTGAAATAATAGTAAGTGAAATAATACTTTTGTTTTTCAATCAAATACCATTAAATTGACTCAAATAAAGTTTATTCGATAGAAATAAATTTGGTCAAATAAATATTTATTTGATATAAATAAATATTTGATAGAAATAAATTTGTTAGAATAAATATTTGATAGAAATAAATTTGTTAGAATAAATATTTATTTGATTCAAATAAATATTTAATTAATAATAGACAAGTAATCGGTTATTTGAATCAAATGGATTTTTTTCAGTGAATTTTTATATTTTATTGTCATTTATTTGTTTTCTATAATTAATTATATTTGTTTAATTTATGAATAATGTGAAAAGAAAGGTGAAATTTTACGAATTGACGAAGTGAATTGATATATATATATATATTCGTTGGGTTGCAGGTGGTTGCTGCAAATGAGGCTGGCGAAAGAGGAAGAGGAATATTGACAGTCTTCTTTTGGGGGCTGAGATACGATGGCCACGTTCATACCGACGGGACGTCGGAGATGGGGTTGGGGGTGGGTGCTCTTTGCCGTCACCTTGCTCGTCCTGGCCACCCCCAGTCCCGCCGCCATTCGGAAAGGTAAGCCTTTAATCCCTTATTCTCGCTGAATCTCGCTCTTGATCACAGACGGTCCAAGATCACTGTAAACAGAATAGAAACCACATTTATGTGCCTAACCTTATAACTCCAATCTGGGGAGTTCTATATACTATTCTCCGCTTCTCTCTCTCTCTCTCTCTCTCTCTCTCTCACCAAGATATATACCTCCAGTTTAAACATCTTCAATGACCCTTCCCGACCAACTAACTTGTTTGTATAATTAAAGACGATTTCTATTATTATTTACTTAGGATTCTAGCCACGATATCCTCTCTCGCTATTTGCTTATCGAAGTTATATATCTCACTGCAAATTTGGCAGGAACTTTTTGAGTAATTTTTTTCTATTTTAAACAAACATTAATATTCATTTTAATATGAGGCATTTTTTTAAAACCGTTATTTGAAAATATGGAAAAATTACAATTTGAATAGTTCTTGTAAAGTATATTATTCATTTAAAAAATTCCACATAGATGGAAATAATTTTTTTTTTAATGAAAATTCCGGAATTAAATAAATTAGAAATTTATTATTACGTTTCGTATGAGAAGAGTATTTTTTTTTAAATTAGCTACATTTAAAGTTTACAATTATATTATTAACTGATCTGCAATGAAAACGATTATCACATTTTAATTTCAATGGACTTTTGTAATTAGAGATTGTAATTTTACAACAACACGGTAGAAACTAAATTTTATTTTTCATATTAACTTTACAATAAGTTTGGATAATAATTTTAATTTTATACAAATATTTGGAATATCAACGATGAAATAGAATTTCTGTTAAATTCTTTTTTATAATAAAATTTACAGAGCTTAAACATTCTGAATTAAATATTTGAAATTTTTTTCCTTATATTTTATGATAGTTTGAAAGTTGAACATTCATAAAATACTGAAATGAAAATATGTGAAAAATGTGTTTTATTTGTTGAGATATTAATAATAAACAGAGGAAACGGTACACTAAAGAAAAATTTTATTTGATTCAAATAATGAATTACTTGCTTATTATCAAATAAATATTTACTTGAAAGAAATTTTTTTTATTTAAATCAAATAAAGTCGAATTAAATCGTAATAATTTCTTAATCAAATACCCAGTTGATTGACTCAAATTAACTGTATTTGAATTAATAATTTGTGTATTGAACCAAAATTTATTGATTCAAATAAAATTTATTGATTCAAATAAAATTTATTCAACACAAATAAATATTTATTCAAGTCAAGTAATAAATTATTTGAATATAATAAAATTTTTGTCACTGATAATTGATAAATTTAAACAGTTAATTTTCATTTTTATTAATAATAGATTCAGTCTATTATAAATTGTTATTAGTTTAAAAAAACTAATTCAATAATCTAATTTACCCAAACAAACTGTAATTGAATAAATAATTATTGATTCAAACAAAATTTAATTGACTCAAGTAAGATTTATTCAACGCAAATAAATATTTATTTGATAATAGTCAAGTAGTCAATTATTTGATTTAAATACATTTTTTTTAGTGTAAATTTAAACAGTTAATTTTTATTCTGTTTAATAATAGATTCAATCTATTAGTAATTCATCTTTCTGTCCAATTTCTTTTTTTTCATCATTAATTATTTATTTACACCCTGAAGAAAATTTATTTGATTCAATTAATGGATTATGCTTGATTATTAAGTTGACAAATAAATTGTTATAAAATGAATTTAATTTTAGTCAATAAAATGGAATTTGTTACAAATGCAGAAATTATTTATTCAATTACTGTTTATTTGATTTAAATAAAAAGTATGTTTAAATAAAAAGTATTTTTAAATAAAAAGTATTTTTAAATCAAAATTATTTGATTCAAATAAATATTTATTTGATAATAGACAACAAATTGGTTATTTGAATCAAATAGATTTATTTTCCAGTGCATAAAAGGGAATCGAACTTTTATTCTTATATTTTATTTTTTACTTTACGCATTTATTTTCTGTAATTTATTAATTATGAAAAAAAAATGAAATTGTAAATTAGTTTAGAAAATTCCTATTCTGCAGATATTAATTTACAATAATTGTAATAACATTAGGGGTTTTATTTCTTCTCCTGTGGTGCTATATTATTCTTTCATTTGCGAATCTCAGTGAGGAAAAAAAGAAATTCATATACGTATATTGCGGTGATAGAAAAAATTAGATTGTTCAATCTATTTTCGATTTTCAAATAGGTTGACTGGGGTGAAAGGGGAGGGTTGAAAAAAAAAGTAGAAGGAGAAAAGTTTCGTATCGGGAATATGATAACGAAAGAGGGTTGCTCGTAGACCGGAAGTGGCTGATAAATTGATTCTCGTCGTCTGCGCACGAGCCACGACCCCTGGGAATTTTCTCTTGGTGCGTCGCTTCGAATACGAAATTTATCCATGCTATTTAATCGAACGTTCCTGATCCTAGTCAGGACGATTATTATCACCAACACGTTGCCGTCGCGGTGAAATGGAGGTGGTAGAGGAATGAGGTTAAAGGGGCGGAGAGGAGGTAGAGGCAAATGGCTTCGGCTGCAGATTGGAATGCGCTTGAATGCGTTAAAATCCATTTGAGAGGGTGCGCGATTAATTTTTCCACAACTAGACATCGTGAACAAGGTACAACGCGTTTGAAAGTGTCAGCTTAACGCGAGATTTATTGGACGCGAGAATCCGGCTTGCGCCCCTGAATTATGCACCATTCACCGGACGTCATCCATCCGGGTCTCCTGTACCTTTTCCTCTGCACCTGTAAACCTACACATCTCCCTTGATTTTAACCCTCGAAAGATTGATGCTAAATTATGGATAAAATGAGTCAGTTTTCATGATTCTTTTCCATCTTTTCTTTTTGTTTACCACCTATCTAATTTTCGTAAATTTTTTTCTAAATTTTCTGTTTTTTTTTTCATCATCAGTTTTAGAAATTATTCAAGTGGGAGTATTTTTGTTAATGTTCGACTATTTTTTCTTCTTCTTTCTCTGTCGTAATTTTTCATCGCAATAAAAGTTTACTGACGCTGTTGTTTTTTTTTCATTTATTTTCGTCACTATAAAAAAAAAAGGAGCGAGAGCGGAAAACTCCTTTTCCTTCCGTGGTTGTCAAGTATTTTGCACCTGGTGAAAGAGAAGAATCGTAAGGTGCTTTATTCTCACGTGCCTTACTCCTTACCTCGTCTGTCAAGATCGTGCGTTGAACTTTAAGCGAAAAGTTTTGTACTTTCAAGCTGTGCTAGAGCATCCACGTTGGAAGTTTTTTCAGTTTTTAGCTGGGCTTGGGTTTGAAAAAAAAGAACTTGGTGTCAGAAATTTTTCTAGGGAAAAATTTTTTTTTTTTTGATAAATAACCAATGGAGGTTAATTTTGAAGTATATATATTTAGTGAGGGGAAAATATGTCCCATTTTTGTTCACACGCTTTCAAAGGACTTTGTGGGATTTTCGACAATGATAGAATTACGGAAATTCTCTTAACTATGGACGAGTAACGCGGGGCCGAATAATTTATAAAGATTCCCTGCTATCTGCCTGCGCAAATTTGAATAAAGAACAGGAGCTACCCTCTCATGAATTTCGTATTCGACTTTAAGTCAAAGTGCATTTCGTATGTATTTGAGTAAATTTAGTTTTTCTCCTTTTTGCCTATCAAGTATCACTTTGTGTAATTCAATTTCCGTTGTAAGATATTTTCAGTTATGAACTTTTGGCATTAATTTGAAATCGTTTGTTATTGAATTATATCCGAATTATATGTTCGACTTACATTTTCGTTGAATTTTCAAGAAATATTTCCATTATTATTACAATAGTCTGTAGATGAAATTGGAAATTTTTTTTTTCCAAATTTCCCCTCTGTCGTGTGTTCTTTTCAAGTTTATGTATATGAATCACTGTACAAAAATTTTATTTGCCCGAATTTTCTTTTGCCAGAAACATCTATTGTTCATATTTTTATTGTGGGCGGAAATTTTTCTTTATCCTAATTTTCATTTAGTTCGTTTATTTTTATTCAGTTATTTGGTATATTTTATTTTCTTGTTTTTTGAAAGCTTTTTTTATATTTTTTTTTCAAGTTTTGCTTTGTATCCTCGTTAAACCGTTTTCATGTTCATAAAAATGTAGATATGACTTCATTGATAGAATATAAAATTGTCGATAAATATTTTTAAAGCTGTGATCGTAACATAATCGTGACTGCAACATAAACTTGTATTTTTTATTGGTCACATAATCGAATACAAAATTACTTCATAAGGGTGAAAATGGATTGAAAAATAATTCGATAAAAGGGACATTTTATTGTAATTATTTTTTCGAAAATTAATTATCTCTGGTTTGGATTCTTTTCCAATATTTATTTTTTACATATTTACAATAGTAAAACAATAGAATTTAAGGGAATTTTTTTACAATTTTAGGATTTTGTTTCTTTTTTTTAAAGAAATTAAAAAAGAAAACCGATTTAATTGCTAGTAACTGATTTTCCAATCACACATTGCATCGTATCGAAGACAATTTCTGATGTAGCGTCAAAAGTCGGTAGGAAAAGACAAAAAAAAAATATATATAGAAATGTTTGAAAGTTTCACGTTGAGGAAAAAAGTGAAATTCTACTCGCTTCGAAATGTTCCATTTGGGAGTTACTCTATTTTCCACCCTACGCGAACATAAGTGAGAGTTTCCAAGTTTTCTTTCAGCGGACTCAAATGCTGATAGTCCCTGTAATGCACTGGGAACATCCCAGAATGCATTCTTCGATACGTATATAAAAGTTGAAAACTTCGAATTCGAAAGAGAGAAAGGAGGAGAGAGAGGGAAAAAACTCTTAAAAGGCAAAGTTCAATTTTGCCACCGAAAAGAGAATTATATTCTAAAAAAAATGCACAACTGTGATTTAACTATAGAAACAGGGAAAAATATTAAAACTGGAAAAATGATTTTTAATTTACCGTTCTGAAATTAACAAAAGGGAGTTAAATTAAATTTTCCCAATTTCTGAAAAAAATGTAGAGAAAAGAATTCGAGCATAAAATAGAAAAATTTCCAGTAGAAATTCTTTTTAAAGTATACCTGCACAATTTGCAATGGAAAAATGTAACTTTTCCGATTAAACATGGAGGTAAAATTTTGAGGCACGTCGACGTGTACTCGAAACTTTTAATTAACGTCTCATATTTATTCATTATCTTTGGAGGCTGTCGACAAGTTGGCTTTTGAGTCGAGATGCGAGAGGCTTCGTGTATTTTATGCGCGATAAAGTAAAATTTCCTCTGTCTCGCAGAGAAAAATTTTTTGCTTTATCACGAACATAAATGAGAGTTTTATTTTTCAAAATCATTTTTCCAGTTTGAATATTTTTCTTAATTATAATATACAGTGAAAAGTTTCGTTTTACGATAAAGCGCATTTTGGATAATTTTTATTACTCACAATATGTTGTTTCGCTCTTTCTGTTAGCTGCACACAATTTCGTTCTTTCTTTTTTTTTTCCCTCCCTCGCGTTAATGTCTCGCGTGAAAATTTGAATTTAATCTCCACCCCAAAGCTTAATAGTTGCGTATAACGTCGCCCAGGAGGTCATTTGCATACGTGCATGCTGTGGAAACTTTAGCCATGGAAATGTCTTTATACTTGGTGGGCGAGAAAAAGCACTTGTGCTAATTACTCTCGGCACGCTATTCCTTGTTACACACCTAGTAATGTATCTAATGACTAAGCTCCGCGCAATTCACTCTATGATGATGTTTCGCACTCAATCATTACATGTCCTTGCGGTTTATATTTTTCTCTATAATTTCAGACGAGGGACAATTTTCGTTTTTACTATAAACTTTTGACTAAAGGAACATTTCTTTTTTTATTTCTCTCATATTTGATTAAAAATTGTTTTTTAGAATCGATATATTTTTTATATATGATTCATGACTTATTTTGAAAACCGACTTTTTATGAATAAATTTGATTAATTGCTTATAGTAATTATCTATAATTATTATATAACAATTATACACTGAAAAAAATATTTATTTGATTCAAATAATGAATTACTTGTCTATTATCAAATAAATATTTATTTGAACCAAATAA
>JUFY01023517.1:0-12443 GCA_001855655.1 Leptopilina clavipes | reverse complement strand
AGAGAGAGAGAGAGAGAGAGAGAGAAAGACAGAGAGAGAGAGAGAGACAGACAGACAGAGAGAGAGACAGAGAGAGAGAGAGAGAGAGAGAGAGAGAGAGAGAGAGAGAGAGAGAGACAGACAGACAGAGAGAGAGAGAGAGAGACAGACAGACAGAGAGAGAGAGAGAGAGAGAGAGAGAAGATAAGAGCGAATTTTTTGACAACTTTCAACATGTAAATAAGGATTTAGAGATTTTTCGCTGCGTGGTATTCGTGGGCGACGTGTACTTAGCAGAAGGAGAGGTTTTATGTTATTCTCTCCAGGCGACCGAACTGGTATGATGGCGGGTGAGGAGCGACGAAGGGTTAAGCGCGGGGCACGGCCTGACTTCCGCGACATGGAGCTACGAAGGTATCGATTCTCTACCTCTGTGAGTCCGCGTCCTCTTCTGCCCTCCAAACACAGACCGAACATTCTCTATCTCGACGATCGGCCTCTGTGTGCCTATAAATGGCTGGCCATCCTTGAGGACATCAGAGACTGGAAAATTGCTGTTTTCATTCTTATCTATTTCTTTCTTTATTTATAACGAAAAAATTACAATCACTTAGAAAGAAAAAAAAACTGAAAAGTAACAATGTTACCTAGACGTTACCTAACTGTTACGTAACAAGAAAATAACAATGTTATGTAACTGTTGTTACAAAACTGTTACGTTGATGTTACCAAACTGTTACGTAACAGATAAGTAACTGTTGTTATATAACTGTTACGTAACAGAAAAGTAACTATTGTTACATAACTGTTATGTAACAGGAAAGTAACTTTTGTTATAAAACTATTACATAACAGGAGAGTAACTTTTTTTATACAACTGTTACGTAAGTTTTTTAGCTCTTATGTAACTGTTACCTAACTGTAATGTAACAAGAAGGTAACACTGGTGGCGCGTTATGTAACTTGTTACAAAATTGTTACGTTGATGTTACCTAACTGTCACGTAACAAGAAAGTAACTTTTGTTATAAAACTGTTACGTAACTGAAGAGTAACTTTTGTTATACCACTGTTACGTAACTTTTCAGTTCTGTTATGTAACTATTACATCATTGTAATGTAACAAGAAGGTAACATTGGTGGCGCGTTCTGTAACTGGTTACAAAGTTGTTACGTAGATGTTACCTAACTGTTACGTAACAGGAAAGTAACTTTTGTTATAAAACTGTTACGTAACAGGAGAGTAACTTTTGTTATACAACTGTTACGTAACTTTTAAATCTTTGTTACGAAACTCTGACCGAACTGTAATGTAACAAAAATGTAACATGGTTCTGTAACTATTGGTACAGAACTAAACAATTACTCTCTTGTTACGTAACAGTTAGATAACGTCTACGTAACCAACTGTTACGTAAAAAAAAATAACGTTGTTCTGTACCTGTTGTTACAGAACTGTTACTTAACAAGAAAGTAACATTGTTATATAACTTAGAACTTAGAAGATACGTACCTACGTAACTGAGAAGTTACGTAATTTAGAAGGTACCTTACTGTTACGTAACAAGAAAGTAACATCGTTCTGTAACTGTTGTTATATAACTGTTACGTAACTTTTTTTAAACCTCTGTTACTTAACTGTTACCTAACTGCAATGTAAGAAGAAGATAACATAACAAACTAATATGTGAATATATATGCAAATTTGAATAAATGGAACAAGAGTATTTTTTTATTGCAAAAATATTGATCCACGTCTATTAAAATACTATTTTATATTCCAAGAATATTGATTTTATTTGCTAAATTATTTTTCCACTAAACCTAGAAAATTGTTAATAAACATTATTTATTGTTTGATAATATTTATTGGTATTGAATATATAATTATGTATATTATTCTTCCGATGTTAGATTACATTTATATGTATAGTGAAAGTGACAATTTCATTTTGCGATGGTGAAAAATTTACATTGATAAAACTTTCTAACCTCAAAATAAATATATGGCGAGAAGATTTAAATAAATATTATACATATGGTCTTTGGTTGAATGTTGCCTGGTATGTAATGAATAGATATTTGCAATTTTTTAAAAATTGTTTAATTGTTATGACTTTATGTAATAATATTTTTTATCGTATTTTCATTTTTTTCAAAGTCTAAACTTTCGACTATAAAGTCGAAAGTTTTTTTTTTTTTTTTTTTTAATTCTACAACTTTTGTTGCTTACAATTAGCAGTTAATAATGAAAATAAAGAAGAAGATATTATTCGCAGTTCCCGTGAGGAATGAATGCTTTATTTTCCTCCACACTAATACTTTTTCAACACCTTTTATTATTCAAAGTAAATTTTTCTAAAAAATCGTTTCTTCGTTTTCACACTTTATATATACGAAATAAAAAGTTTAGCAAAAAAATTTTTAAATTAATTAGAAAAATTAAAAAAAAATTTTTAAATTAATTAGAAAAATTTTTTTCGATAACTTTTTAAAAAAATGTTTTTGGAAAATTGAAGAAAAAAAAAAATTCAAGAAGAATGATTTTGTGACTAAATGAATAAATTGAAAAATGTTCTTTTTTAATTCAGTTTTCAAATATTATATTCAATTAAAAACCAACCAGTTATTTTAATTATTTTCAACTAGGAAAGAATTTAATTTTATATGCGATTAATTCTGACTTCAAAAAAAGTAAATTCAATTTTATCATTATGAGTTTCATGATGGAAAATTTATTTATTTTCTTTAGAAATACAATTTCAATTATTTGTTTGAATTTATAATATACACCCTCGAAAATTTAATTGAGATAAAGTTGTAAAAATTCCATTTAGAATGACAAATTTAATATAGTTAAATTAATTTTATCAATAAAACTCAAATAGTTTCACACATATTTTTCAATTATAAATGAACAAATTTAAATTGTAAATTTCATTTGATGAATTCAATTTTCATCATTTTAAACAATCAAATCAAAAGTTGAATTTAAATAAAAATTACAATTTTCTATCTCAATGAAAAACGAATTAGGTGCGAAAATATATTGGAAAATATTGTAAACAAAATTACAAAAAACAAAAAACAAAAACAAAATTGAACAAACGTTTCTAATAATAGACAGAAAATTTTACCAGGGACGTAACATCTGTTACAGAACATTTTTACCTTCTTGTTACATTACAGGTAACAGTTACGTAACAGAGATTTTAAAGTTATGCAACAATTATATAACAACAATTACAGAACAATGTTACTTTCTTGTTACGTAACAGTTAGGTAACTTCTAAATAACTGTTTTTTGTAACAGTTATATAACAGTGTTACTTTTTAGCTACGTAACAGTTCTGTAACAATAGTTACAGAACAATGTTACCTTTTTGTTACATTACAGTGAGGTAACAGTTTCGTAACAAAGATTTAAAAGTTACGTAACAGTTGTATAACAAAAGTTACTTTCCTGTTACGTAACAGTTTTATAAAAAAAGTTACTATTCTGTTACGTAACAGTTTTATAACAAAAGTTACTTTCCTGTTACATAACAGTTAGGTAACGTCTTCTTAGCAAAGAAGGGGGAAATTTAGGTAACGGGTTTGTAACATCAGTTGCAGAACAGTTTTACCTTCTTGTTACATTCCAGGTAACAGTTACAGAATAGAGATTTAAAAGTTACGTAACAGTTGTATAACAACAGTTAGAGAACTATATTACTTTCTTGTTACGACACAGATAGGTAACAGTTCCGTAACAGAGATCTTAAATGTTACGTAACAGTTATATAACAACAGTTACTTTCTTATTACGTAACTGTTGGGTAATGTTTACGTTATAAAATGATGAAAAATTTACTGAACAATGTTACTTTCTTGTTACATTACAGTTAGGTAACAGTAACGTAACAGAGATTTAAAAAGTTATGTAACAGTTATATAACAGTTACAGAACAATGTTACTTTCTTGTTACATTACAGTTAGGTAACAGTAACGTAACGGAGATTTAAAATGTTATGTAACAGTTATATAACAGTTATAGAACAATGTTATTTTCTTGTTACATTACAGTTAGGCAACAGTATCGTAATAGAGATTTTAAAAGTTACGTAACAGTTTTATAACAAAAGTTACTTTCCTGGTACGTAACAGTTATATAACAAAAGTTACTTTCCTGTTACGTAACAGTTATATAACAAAAGTTACTTTCCTGGTACGTAACAGTTATATAACAACGGTTACTTTCCTGTTAAGTAACAGTTCAGTAACGTCTACTTAACAAGAAAGGGAAAATTTGGGTAACAGTAACAGGTAACAGTTACGTAACAGTTATATAACAACAGTTACTTTCTTGTTATTTGAATGAAATAAAATTTTTTTTCCAGTGTAAAAAATAAATAAATCGTATGTTTGTGAGGAGGTATTTGTTTTCTTATATACATATATAACATGAGTTGCAACTATAACAATGTCGGGATGAGAAGGACCTGCACTTTGCGGTAAAGGGTGACGACTGCAACGCGCGCAATGGCGAGGTGGAAGCACAGTGGTAGTGGCTCGACGCGACGTGCCGAGTTATCGGCGAATGGAGGGTGCACAAAATTTCCACTGTGTGTTCCGCTTCGTTCCGGCCACAGGATCGATAGGAAGGTCGGAGGTGTGTCGGCTCTTTAAAAGGCCTTTACCTTTGCTCCGTATCTTTGGACTTTAGAATTTTACGCATATAAATATATAATATGCAAATTTTGATTATTAAAAAAAAATAAATCGAAACATAATATTAAATATACTCGTGAAATTAATTTATATTAATTAAAAACAGAAAGCGCATTTAAAGAAACAATTTTCCTTGTATTTAACATTCAAAATAAGTCTCAAATTCGCTTTAAAGACCCAAACCCTCGAGTACCGTCGAATTCGACGCTTAGACGGGGTTTAGGTTTATTTCCCCCTCTCAAATATTCGATTTTACACAAATGGAATTTATTTTCCCCCTTATTTTCAATTTCTATAGAAATAATTTTATTCTTCGCTGACGGAATAGTGGGGGAAAAATTTTTATGATCGAAATATTTTTGCCTAATTGATGAAATAGTAGTCGAAACTACTTTTTATGCGTTTAGAGAGGAAACAATATATTCTCTGGTTGATTTTTGAATTCGCGCGCAGTGTTTCGTTTTGTAAGAAGACTGCAAATACGTTATCGATCACACATTATAAGGAAGCCGTATACTAATAAGTGCATCCTTAACTGAAAACGACGTGACACTTGACTTTAAGTAGACACCATAATAGCTTCTTCTTTCCTGATAGATAAATTTCTGTAATTTTCAAGAGTTGAAAATTACCGAATGTATTAATTAACAAAAAAGCAAAAAAAAAAATTGGAAAAATTGAAAAAAATCTGAATTTACATGTTATGTAACATTAAGGTAACAGTGACGTAACGAGAAAGTAACACCGTTCTGTAACTGTTATATAATTGTTACGTAACTTTTTGTTTCAATCACCTTTACGTAACTGTTACCTAACTGTAATGTAACAAGAAAAAAACAATTTTTTATAATTGTTGTTACAAAACTGTTATGTAACAAGAAAGTAACACCGTTCTGTAACTGTTATATAACTGTTACGTAACTTTTTGTTTCAATCTCCTTTACGTAACTGTTACCTAACTGAAATGTAACAAGAAAAAACAATTTTCCATAATTGTTGTTACAAAACTGTTATGTAACAAGAAAGTAACACTGTAATGTAACTGTTATATAATTGTTACGTAACTTTTTAAATCTCCCTTACGTAACTGTTACCTTACTGTAATGTAACAAGAAAAAAAAATTTTTTCATAATTTTTGTTACAAAACTGTTACGTAACAAGAAAGTAACACTGTTCTGTAACTGTTATATAATTGTTACGTAACTTTTTAAATCTCTCTTACGTAACTGTTACCTTACTGTAATGTAACAAGAAAAAAACAATTTTGCATAATTGTTGTTACAAAACTGTTATGTAACAAGAAAGTAACATTGTTCTATAACTGTTTTCACAAAACTGTTATTTAGAAGTTACCAAACTGTTACGTAACAAGAAAATAACACCCTTCTGCAATTGTTATATAATTGTTAAGTAACTTTTTTAAATTCTGTGTTAGATAACTGTTATCCAACTGTTACCTAACTGTAATGTAACAGAAAAAACAATTTTCCATAATTGTTGTTACAAAACTGTTATGTAACAAGAAAGTAACAAGAATTTTTCAGTGATTTTCAAAATATACCAACAATGTCAATTTTTGTTATAAATTACTTTTTGAAATTTTTAGTTTCGTTAGAGATAGGTCAGTAATTTGAAAATGAAAGAGAAATAAAAAAAGAAAAACTTTCAAATAATTTCACTTGAGTATTTAACTGATTGTGAGTTGAAATTTCTCTCTACCTGGGTTCTTCTCTCTTTTGTTTGTTATATAAAACACATTGAAAATCAAACACGAAACTGTTTTCTGAAACCTTTTGCTTCCTCGGATATACGATAAGCTATTTTCGAACTTTGGACTTTCGTCCCTTAACATGCAGATTTTCAACGATTATACTTACAAATCAATGTAGGAACAGACACACTCGAATCACGTGAACACGCTTTACATTGGGTTGTCACGTGCATTTACACTTGCTATATAAGTTGCCTTTTTTTTGTTTCCAATATCGTATATATATATATCGTATATATATATCGTATATATATATATATATATATATGAAGAATCACTCTGAAATATTCAAAAACAAAAATCAATTTTTTCCAAACAAATAATTAAGAAAAAAATTTATTTTTCTGTATTGCAAAAAGTTATGAAAGGAATAATTTGAGAGTAATTAGTCGATTTATTAAAATAATTAATTTATAATTGTGAATAAGTTTTGTCAAATAAAAATTTTTTATAACAATTTGCTGATAATCTGTGATTAACTATATAGTTACAGAGAATAATTCTGTCACTGATTTACTGTTCTGTAACTGTTGTTACAAAAATGTTACGTAAATTTTTATGTTACTTTCTTGTTACTCTCTCTTTTAACCTTCAATTTATTGTTTTATTTTGCGATTTTCAGTTTGAGTAAAACTTTGATTATGATTTTGACATTGATTTTAATTTTGTGATTTTGCCTTCGAATTAAAATCAAAATCAAAGTTAAAATCAAAGTCAAAATCAAAATCAAAGTTACATTCGAGGTCAAAATTAAAATCAAAGTTAAAATCGAAGTCAAAATCTAAAAAAATCTAAAATCAATGTTAAAATCCTTTGATTTTAACTTTGATTTTATTAAAGTCAAAATCAAAATCAAAGTTAGAATCGAAGTCAAAATCTAAAGTCAAAGTCAAAATCAAAGTTAAAATCGAAGTAAAAAACTAAAATCAAAGTTAAAGTCAGAATCTAAAAGCAATGTTAAATTTAAAATCAAAATCAAAGTTAGAATCGAAGTCAAAATCTAAAGTCAAAGTCAAAATCAAAATAAAAATCAAAGTTAAAATCGAAGTCAAAATCTAAAGTCAAAGTCAAAATCAAAGTTAAAATCGAAATCAAAATCTAAAATCAATGTTAAATTTAAAGTCAAAATCAAAATCTAAATCAAAGTTAAAATCGAAGTCAAAATCTAAAATCAAAGTTAAATTCAAAGTCAAAATCAAAATTAAAGTGAAAATCGATTTTAAAATAAAAATCAAATGTAAATATTAAAGTCAAAAACAAAATCTAGGTAAAAATTCAAATCAAAAATTACAAAATTGACCCTCAGCAGCATATATCTATGTTTTTGAGTCCAAATATCTTAAATTTAAATTTAAAGCAATTAAACACAGACCGTATGGTATCGACAAAAATGTAATTTAAAATAAACAGATTTATTCATTCTCTGCTTCTCGATATTAAAGTTTCTAATTATTCCAGGAAGTATAATATATATTTTATTTGAAAAAATGTTTTCGAATCGTCGATATAGAGGAGAGGAGGCCAACAATATAATGGCGCAGCTTTCGTAGAAGCTGGATGGAAAACTATATTTGTCATGATTTGAACCGAGATAACCTCTCTCGCTTGGTTCCAAAATCGATAATACCTATTACCCTCTAATAGCGAATCGAACGGTGGCTCCCGCACGTTCAATCGCAAATCTCCCCTACTCCTCTCTTCTCCTCTCTCTCTCTCTCTCTCTCTCTCTCTCTCTCTCTCTCTCTCTCTCTCTCTCTCTCTTTGCAGACAACATTCGCTCTAATCACCAACACACAACACTCGTATTTTGTGTGGAAGGCAATCGAATAACTTTCCCGCTTCTCTTTTCAAATGTAATACGATATTCTAACAAACTACTAAGTTTCGCGTCTCATCTCTCAAATAAACCAAAGTGAGGAAATCCTCCTTTTATTAATTTATTTTCATAAATTATTTTCCCCAATTGTTAAACACTTTAGATGCAATTTATTGTAAATAGCAAGTATTACCGAATATTACCGAGTATTACCGAGTATTACCGAATTTTACCAAGTATTACCGAATATTACCAAGTATTACCCAGTATTACCGAGTACTACCGAATATTACCCAGTTTTAACGAGTATTACCGAGTATTACCGAGTATTACCGACTATTACCAAATATTACAGAGTATTACCGAGTATTACCGAGTATTTCCAAGTATTACCGAGTATTACCGAGTATTTCCAAGTATTACCGAATATTACCAAATATTACAGAGTATTACCAAGTATTACCGAGTATTACCAAATATTACAGAGTATTACCGCTTATTACCGAGTATTACTGAATATTACCAAGTATTACTGAATATTACCGAGTATTACAAAGTATTGCCGAGTGTTACCGAATATTACAGAGTATTTTACCGAGTATTACCAAGTATTACCGAATATTACCGAGTATTACCAGGAGAGTGTACACTTGACTCCCTGAGTAAATTCCCCCTCGGGAATTGGTATTAGCAACAACAACAAAATTCTATCCATTATATAGAAAAATAGGTGTAAAAATTTTGAACTGTAGACGCTGATGTGGATAAGTATTATCGCTAATGGAAACATCGCGGCGATAATTGAGCGTGACAGCCCTTGCTCTTGAAACCCTGGTACACCGAAGTTATTACACCTCAATTATTGACATAACTTCATTACAAAAGCCGTGAGCTTAATATTCCATCCCTTCGCGCAAAGCTCGCCCTTTACTGCCATTGCTGACGGCAAACCCCTACTGGTATGCAATTCACTAATACCAAATTCTCTTCATCGAAGAACAGATTACTTTCGTTACAATTGTTTGATGAAACAATCATGGCTCAGTAATTACTACTACTACTACTACAACTACCGTTGGGAAATTCCGATATTTAATTACAAAATATTTCACTAGAAAATTACATAAACGACAAAATTTGAAAATTTAAGTGAACGAATTTATTCGAATGTTAATTTTGAAAGAAAATTTGTAATTATTGTCTTACAGGAAGAAAAAATTGAGAAACTTAACAGAAATCAGCCATTTTGTAATTTCACTTTGACTTTCACTCTGAGTTTGACTTTAAATTTGACTTTGACTTTCACTTTGAGTTTGATTTTGAATTTGAGTCTGACTTTCACTTTGAATTTGAGTTTGACTTTCACTTTGAGTTTGAATTTGAGTTTGAGTTTCACTTTAAGTTTGACTTTACTTTCACTTTGACTGTCACTTTGAGTTTGACTTTGAATTTGAGTTAGACTTTGACTTTCACTTTGAATTTGACTTTCACTCTCACTTTGACTTTCACTTTGAGTTTGAGTTTGGATTTGAGTTTGACTTTCACTTTGAATTTGAGTTTGACTTTGACTTTCACTTTGAGTTTGATTTTGAATTTGAGTTTCACTTTCACTTTCACTTTGACTTTCACTTTAAGTTTGACTTTGAATTTGAGTTGACTTTGACTTCCACTTTGAGTTTCATTTTGAATTTGAGTTTGACTTTCACTTTCACTTTGACTTTCACTTTGAATTTGACTTTGACTTTCACTTTGACTTTCACTTTGACTTTCACTGTTAATTTGACTTTCACTTTGACTTTAAATTTCACTTTGACTTTCACTTTGAGTTTGAATTTGAGTTTGACTTTGACTTTAACTTTGACAAATTGAAATTTTATTTAGTTTCTGAATGAGTCAAAGTCATAGTAAAAGTTTAATTTTACGCTAAAAATTGCAAAATCAAAATTTAAATTATTAAAATCGAAGTCAAAATCATAATCAAAGTTTAATTTTGTCTTAAAATCGCAAAATCTAACTTAGAATTGTTAAAATCGAACTAAAAATCTCCAAATTGTATATAGTTAAAATCAATGTTAAATTAGAAGTCAAAATAAGACTCAAAGTTAAATTCGAAGACATAATAAATCTCAAGGTCAAAATCGACATCAAATTACAATCTTTCACCCCAGAATACTCTATAACGATTGCCCCAGAATGATATACATATATATAGAATTATTATCGTGAGATAATTGATTCAAAAATGGATTGTGAATAGTTTTCTTTACATGTTTTCCCTTTATTTTTGTTTCAGCAGCAAAAATTCCTAAAGAGGACGACAGAAGATTTGGAGCCATCGGGGGGTGGTGGTGGTGATGGAACGTTTGGTGAGCCACCGGTTAAGTTACAGTGCACGCAGGGTCAACATCAACATCAACAGACTCAAGGAGGTGTTGGCGCTCACCTAGGTCACGGTCCTCATTTGACCGGAAATGGTACCAATCCCACTGGACAACAAGCCGGCGGCGGCGGTGGTGGTGGTGGCGGCGGAGGTGGTGGAGGAGGAGGAGGAAACGGTAGCGGAGGTACCGCGGGCAATGAGGGTCTCACGAAATTCTCCGTTGAAATTGTCCAACAACTCGAATTCACCACATCGGCGGCAAATTCGCAAGCACAACAAATATCGACAAACGTGACAGTGAAGGCCCTAACGAATGCATCGGTGAAAAGTGATTTGGTGAATTCATCATCATCACCAAAACCCGGTCCCGATTCTCAATCGACCAATGTCCCAAGGCCTCAGAATCAATCAGGCGGAACTGGCACCGGCAGTATTGGTTGCGTGGACATTGGCAATTTAGTCGAATGCAAACAAGAACCTGACAATGAATTCGTCGATTTGGAACAATGTGCCGCCGCACTCGAGAAAGACGCTGCCGCAAATGGCGCCGGTTTCCCCGGCTTTTCCGATTTCATTGGCGACGACACTGGCGACGAAATCATCACCTCCGATGCATTCAAGGACCTCATTTCGGAGATATCCGATTTTCATCCGGAATTCATGAAGGACTTTGATTTCGAGGACAAGAGCGTCGATGCACTCGCGAACAGTGCAATCAATGATGTTGTACCAAATAATGGACAAATTAAAATCGAGGACGATAAGGATTCAATTCATCAGCACACGACAAATGGCAATGGAAATAATTCCTCATCAGTGGTGTCAAATTCTAGTCCTGGTAATTTAGCCACATCGCAATATTCACCAGCAAGACTGCCCTATTCCGGCTTGTCGGAAATGAGTCCAGCGGCCCAGACACTTAAGCAAATGGCTGAACAACATCAGCACAAGAGTCAACAAATGGGATTGGGTGGTTTTAATCCAAATTCAACGTCGGCAAGAGGACCAACGTCGAGGTCACCATATGCCGAATTCTCCCAATTTGGACCCACCGATTATCTGGGTAGTCCCAGCAACAATGTCACGCAGTCTTCTCAAAACCAAAACACTCCAAACAGTGGGAATTATCATAAGAATAATAATGGTAATCAAGGATTCCAAAGTCAACAGACGACGGACATTTTTGGTGCTCAAACGCAATTTGCGAGTTTAGCGGATATGAAGAGGCCACAGGGGGGAGGGAAACCGAACATGCTTGCGCCCACCGGTGGGTATAAGCAACAGTATTCGCCTTATGGAAGTCCAGGTTCAATGCCCAATCATGGGAGTCCTGGTTATCCACTACCTCCGAGAGGAACACCGGGAACAGGTCCCAATCAACCTGGTTCGCAAGGACCATTCACAAGTTCCACACCACCCAGACCACCATCAGGTTCTGGGACTTCCACATTGCAAATCAATCAAGCACAACAATTGCACATCACAAATCCTGGTCATCAAATTCAGGTAGGATTTTTCTTTCTTTTCTCTTTTTCATATGTTGTGGTGAAAACAAAATTTATGTTTATTGGAGGAATTTTTTCCCTTTGGAGGAAAAAAAACAAGATCAAGTGTAGGAGTTATAATCGTTCATCTATGGGATTTAGTTTCAAACTTTTTTGAAATTAGGCAAGAGTTCTAGGTCCCTTGGGTTTGGATATGTTGAACCACAGTGGTGGCACGCCAATACTAAATTTATGTACACTAATAATGCGAGCTTTTTGTCACTGCCAGCAGATGCGCTAGT
>JUFY01023515.1:0-13337 GCA_001855655.1 Leptopilina clavipes | reverse complement strand
GTCAACCCATTAACGCGTGCGTATCGATCAATCATCAAGCACGCGTCGTTTCCATGACGACACTCAGGACTCATCCTTTAACATAATTCACCCCGTTCCTCCAATTAATAGAAGACCAGGAAAAATTTTCATATTCATTGAGAATAATTTACTTCCCGTTACAATATGTTTGAAACACGGTTCCCGGGAAGAGACGACATGTTGAATTAAAATGGCGACAAAAATGTAAAGCATAGTTGTATTTGGTGATGTTTTAAAATGATAAATCCGTTGGATTTAAAATCCTCGATGATCCTGTTTTCGAATTCTCTTTGAATTTAGATTTTAATCTAAGCATGAAAGGATTAGAAATTGCAATTATATTTTTGTTTCAAACCAGCTTAGTTTTTATAACAAATTTAAAGTTACCTAACAGCAGCGACTGCTTTAGTATCCAAGGAAACTAACTTTAACCCCATTAAAATTTTAATGTGGATTAATTAATGGATTAAGGAGAAGAATTAATCCATGCTTGGATGTTTTATAATCTGTATAAAATCTATAATTCATAAAAATTTTTAATTCAGATGGATGGCAAAATTAACTGTTACATTTCTACTAAGTGCATATTTGTTTTATAATGCAGCGACCTTGTCTAATGTACAAGAGGTCATGTTATCAAAATACGAAATGATAATTGATTAGTTTTTGATAATATAAAATTGGAAAATCATTTGGAATTCCCGGAATGACATGTTATTAGAATATAAAATGAAACACATGGTGAAAATAATCAGTTACTCATCTAGTACGATTATGATGTTATGATTTCATCAGACATTATCGAGCATTCAAGTAAAGTATCTTTCAAAAAATCTTAAAAACATTTTGATTTTGTAAATGTGAGTATCATTAATCTTACATATATAATAAATTGTTGACTATATCTTTTATTAAATATTAAAAATAGAAATTTTATAAATAATACGATATCAAGACGCTGTTGCGCAATAAGAATAATTATAAGTTTGTCTGGTCATTCGTACCTTTATATTTCAGTATCAAATTGTTCGAAAAAATCCAAATTAGTCCTGGGTCTTTTATTTTTATCATTTTATTACCATTATGAAAGATCTTTGTAAAAAATAAAAATTATTTAAATATTAAAAAAAATTTCTCATCTTTATATTTAATTATTGCGATTTTTGTCATCTGCTTGTGTACAATGAAAAATTAACATGAAATTAATAAAAATTTTAACTCACATTACACCTTCTGTCTTAAACAAGCAAATCATAAATTATTTAATTTATAAATCGCGCATTGAGTTAAAGAAAAGTGATTACATTTCTTGTTTTGTTAAATTATTATACACTTATCTTTCTCTTTCACCTGATTATTTAATAAAATTTTTGACTTATCAAAGGTGATATAACACACAAAAAGTTTATGAAAATTATTATGTTTGAATAGTAGATTAATCGAGAAACATACATTAAACAACAATATTTTGCAATTTTTCAACATTGATAATCTGCATCACGTGAAGCATGGAACATGTGAGAACAAAAATGCTTTCATTATGTCTGTGCAAAAGAGGATTTTTTCCATTTCTTATCGCATTTTTAGAGTGGGTCAAATTCCAGCTTATAAACTTATACTACAATAGGAATTTTTTTTCTTTCTAATTGCAGTTTATTTTCAGCATTTTTAATTATTGTCGATCTAGTGAGCTCTAAACCTGTGATTGAACATTTTACAAGTCTATTTTTTAAATCAATATTTTTAAAGAAAATACAAAGTTTTACCTTATTTCTAAAAAAGAAATTGTGTCTTTGTCCCAAAAAATGGTAGATGGAAAAAAATGTTTTCAATTGAAATCCACTAAATATAATATGTACCGCAATTAACAAAATTTTGTGATTTGGTATAATCTATAATAATTATCACAAGTTTATGTTAGACTGAAGAATTTTCTCAAAAATTTACACAGAAATATTTTTCTAATATTTTAGATTTTGAATATTGCAATGAAAATTTCGTTTCTCTTAGATACAAAAATTGAAAATAATAAAAAGAAAACGAAATTCATCTGGATAATTTCTAACAGATTTTTTTAAACAGCTTATAAAGAAGAATTTTATTTTAACATTTTTTATTTTTAATCATTTTAAAGGCTTGTAATTGTTTATAAACAATGAACTCGTCATGTAATAGCTTCTGCAATATTAATACAATTTTACCCACCAGGAAACGCGAAAATTTATGAAGACACTTTTCATCTATTGACGCACAATTTCTTAATTGCAATCACATATGAATTTCTGATTTCGTACGTAGAACGAAAATTAAAATTTCATGCAACTATTTTTACACTATTAAACAATAATAAATAATTATTTAAAGTAGTAGATACATCTGTTTTAACATGACGGCTTCACGCGAGCATTGATATTTATTATCCTTTATTTAAAAAAAAAAAAAAATTGACACGCGCTAATGTAAAGAGACGCTTTTTATGACCTTGCATTTCAATGACATTTCTTAATTAACAATTATCTAAAGTTACAACGTAATTATAAAAATCATTCGTCTTCAAAATTTTGGAGATAGCGTTTTTTATCGCTCAATAAGATTATTATTGTCAATTTTACAATTTTTCGCATTTTTGTTTTATTTTGTAAATATTGTTTGTATTTCTGATCTCATTTATTATTTTTTTTAGTTTAACCGCTTTTTTATTTTAAAAAATTAATAAAATATAATTTTCTTTTCAATTAAATTAGTTTATTTTATTTCCTAAAACAGCATTTTTTCTTGATTTTTGAAAATATATTTTTGAAGCATGTAATATCAATTAGTTATTTTTGGTTCAAGAATATTATTTTAGAAAAATTCTAATCTTATGGGAAATTATATAATGTATTCACGTTGTACGTTAATTTCATCTCTCTTTAGATGCCAACGTTATTATTTCAAATCACTCACATATCAGACACAGGACGAATTAAAACTATATTCAATTTCCAGAATTAGAAAACAAGTTTTCTGTTCGTCAAGCGTGCTTAGTCCGGAGAATTTTTTTTCTCATATATTCAACACGTCATAGAATTAATAAAAAATGTAAAACGATGCAACTCACGGCAAAGTTTTTTTATACAAATAAAAGATATAAACTGTTACTTCATTTGTACAAAAAATGTGTCGAAGGACAAAAAATGATTCAACAATAATTTCAAAATAATTTCAATTTGTTCTTTTATTTTTTATTTACATTCACAATTTTTTTATTTTATTAATTTGTAAATAAAATTATACTAAAGTTTAAACAAAAATGGAAAATTACCGATACCCCAGGAGATGTTTAATGAGTTTAATAAAATTAGCTAGGAGTAACCCGAAAAATTAATTTAATTGGATGTCTTAGTTAAAATCTAACTTTCTCGAGCCTTGCGACCTTTTAGAAGTTTGGGACAGTATAGGTCCTGCTTCTTCGAACGTGGACATGTGTCAAGGGTTGTTTCTAACAGAGAAAAGTACAATTTCCACCCCGATGTAACTTGCACCTTCTGTCAATTAGAGGCCGATACATTGTCTCTAATTTTAAATTCATGTCCGTCGTATAGTCATCTACTTGTGCCTTTTATTAATACTTAAGTACTGCAATAATGATCTTTCCTTGATTGATCAATGGTTGAATGTTTTGTCATCAGAAAATGTAATTTTAATTAAGCAATTTATTATTATTTTTATTAAAATTTTGTCTTCTCGTTTTGTAATTCTCGATGTTCTATGCGTAACTCCCTTGCGTTCACATAAAAGTGTTATAAGCAAATGTAATTAAATTAAATTAATAATAGTAATAATTTTAATAACCAGTGTTTTAAAAATTTCGCAAAATATCTTTCGCATTTTTTTTTTTTTTGTAATAATTAATTCTTTTGTCTATCAAGTATGTAAATTATCACCTGAATGTTCATAAGATAAGTCTTCATCTTGACAAATGAATACTGGTTTCTGGAACAGTTTCCATGTACTGATAATTAAGTACATTGTTTATTCATGAATAAATACAATGAAAGTTAATTTTCAAGAGATAATATAATAACAAAATTTCAAGTAAATTGTTTAAACAATTTCGAAGAAATGTTAACACATTTATGATTATAAATAATTAAGAAATTTTCAGTTTTTATTAATATGTTGCGTAATAACAAACTTTTCAAAAATATAACTTACATGGTTACAATACTGTTACATACAAATTATAGGTATCTATACTTTATTATCATAGATATCGCATTAAAAAATTATAAAGAATTTGTAAATAATTTTTAATATTTAAATTAATTTTCACAAAGAATAAATTAACTGAATATTGATTCTAATTTATAAAGAAATAAGTATTTATTCTTAGGGACCAACTTGATTATTTGAATTTTTAAAATAACATTTATTACTTAACTCTTTTGAGAAATTATTTTAATTGATTGAAAAAAATTTTATAGAAATTAATGTTTGATTGATTGAAATAAAAAGAATATAAGATAAATTATCAATTCTATTGCAAAAATAAATTTAAAGATAGTAGTTTAATTAAGAAGATAAGGCATTTGTATAAACAAAACTGAGTTATTTATTATTAGACCTTAAAAGAAATCTATAATTTTTCGAATTTAAGATTTTGATTATATTTTAATTGATACAATTTGTGGAAATTTCAATTTCTATAATTTGTTCAATTTCTTATCCGTTTAGACGGAATAATTTGCTTTCATAAGTTTATAATCTTTTTAAGAAGTATAAAATTCATTCTTTTGAATACAATCTTTAACATTTTGATATTTAGTTCGAAAAACTATTTCAAAAAGTAGTAATTCTTGTCATTAAGCTTGAAATATGTCGAGTATATCTTGAATTATTCTGAAGAAATAATTGATGGTTCCTATCTTGATAAGTAGCCACGATATAAAAATTATAAACCATCCTTTGGCAATTATGGCAACCCATCTCATTCTGAAATTAAAGTACAATTATATACGAAAACATATAATTATCAAAAAACATTTAATTAAACATTAATTAAAAAAGTATTTTTTTAAAGATATATCTCGATTGTTTCGATTTTGTGAATTATTTTTTACAAATTTTATATAATTAAAGCGTATTTATTACTGTAAAAAAATTTATTTGATTCAAAGAACCGATTACTTGTCTATTATCAAATAAATATTTACTTGAATCAAATAAACTTTATTTAAATCAAATAAAACGGAATTGAATCAATAATTTCTGTATTTGAATCAAATACCATTTAGTTGACTCAAATAAAATTTATTTGATACGAATAAATATTTATTTAATAATAGTCAAGTAATTCATTATTTAAATCAAATACATTTTTTTTCAGTGTATTACATTGTGATTGATATTTTTTATTTTTAAATATCAACACTTATTACACTTTAAGTATAAAGTTATAAATTTAAAAAATATAATGAAAATAAAACATAATTAATTTATTTTAAACAAAATAATAAATATGATAAAAAATAATCTGATTTAGAAAATAAATAATTTATAATTTATTAACGAAGCGTATGGTAAACAAGCAAGAATGCAATTTTTAAATAAATAAAAAACATAAATCTAAACAATAATTACATTAGTTAATATATTTGTAAAAGAATACAATTACATAAGAGTAAATATTATCATAATTCAAAATATGAAAATTTTGTTGAGGAAGATTAGGAATTCTATTTTTAAAGCAGGAAACTAGACGTTAATAATTATTTATTAAGAAAGTAGTATAGATAGTGGTGACAAACAGTTTTTCCCGGATTACGTCACCGAAACGTTCTTTATAATTATGATAAGTTTTTTTTATAGATTAATTAGAAAAAAAAATTTTTTTAATTTTCATCGCAACTTAGTCAAATAAAGTGGATTAATTGTGTATATATTCCATAACAGTCTCGTCACATAATACGTTACATTTTAAGTTGAATGGAGTAAGAGGAGGTCGTTGCCATTCAGTGCATTTAATGACGTAATTTAAAAATCACTTATTATTTCATAAATCCTGTAATGACGATTTATTTATAACGCGACTGTTTATACACTATCGTTTCAAATCAGGTATTACATCTATAGTAAAATTGCCATGAAACAAAAGCAAAGAGTTTTAATCCTCTAATCTAAACAGAACGTTTAAAGTCATTCACCTCTTGTCATTTGAGTCAGATGTAAAATTTTTTTTTAACATTTCTCAAATGCATTGAAAAACAGAAAAAATGTATTACATTTTTATGAGAATGAATAAAAAAAATTTCCTTTACTTTATATCCATAAATTAATGGACTTGACTCTGCAAAACTTAAATAAAAAAAATGTTTACAGCTGCAAAAGCTGAGAATAAATTAAACTTATCTGTGGGGTGATTACAATTTAATCTTTTTCAAATATAAATTTTGTTTATCAACAAGGATATCCTAAAAAATATCTAAATTTGTAACTGTTTAATTAATTTGACTGCGTTTCATTTTTTTTTTAAGACGTCATATAAAATGTCTCATCAGATATGATTTTAAACCTTGATTTTATATAAACAATTATTCTTTTCTTTCTAAATTATACACGTGACATTTGCAATCTTGACGAAAGTCGTCAAGTAAGTTGGTAAATTAACCTCAGTATATACATTTTTGCATACATGATTTGCACTTCATCTGCCTGTAATAAAGTAAATCCTACAATTTTGTTCTCTTCTTTGTTATTGGAAGCTTTACAAGCAGTTTGCAAATTCTCTTATCACAAGGAAAAGTTATTGTTGAAACAATGTAAATTTTTTATTTAGATATTATAATTGAAAATGTTTTATTATACAACTTGGAATATAATTCAAGAAAAAAAAATTACACAAATTCAATTTTTCTACATTTTTTTCAACTACTGATGTTCTGTGAATTTTACACACTCAAGAGTTTTTTTAAATCAAAGAAAACTTTTTCAAATGCAAAAACAATTTTTATCTAGTAAAAGGAATAAGTAGTTAAATAAAAAAATCATAATATTATTATATTAAAAGTTTTTACAAAATTTATTATTGCGATGAAAATAATTTATTCAATAAAAATTTAAATAGAAAATTTTAGGCACCAACGTTTTTGAAAGTAAATCATTTCGAATTAAGTTACACTAAAATATTATTTAAAAACAACTACAAAAAAAGTAAATTCATATTGTTCCTTAAATTTTCTTTTTTAAATAAAAATTGTTATTTACTTTTTCATCTTCTCTGTAGCAAATTTATTTACATTGAAAATTTAAACTTTGTTCCCAGATAGCACTTAAGTTTGTGGCAAGCTTGCGATGCAATTTTTGCAAGGTTACACTGCAAGGTTTCCGCAAGCTTGCTGCAATCTTAATACGTCTCTCCTATGTCAAGATTGCATGGTAAGCTAACCGCAACCTTACAGCAAACCTACATAGGTATAATATTTGTTTATTTTCTTATTTACGTATTTTGAAAAATTTGTAATAATTATCAAAAAAGGTGCATTCATGAATAAAATTTATTATTTTTTATTTATAGCTCGCGACTATTGAAATTTTATTATTCGTAAATGTTGAGAAATTTTATAGAATAATATTAAAAATACATCGATGAATTTATGAAATATTGTTATATAAAATTATTTTAATTAAATGTAAAGTAAATATATTATTTAAAACATGTATTGTTGTCGTGAAAATAATTTATTCAATGAAGAGAACCTTTGAACTGTTTTTGATTTTTTAAATATTCAGCTCAATCTACGAACTTGTACGAAGGACATTCCGGTAAAAAAATTCAGCAAACAGTTTTTAAACCAGAGAAAAATGAATCATGTGTTTGATAAAATTAAAGCAATATTTAAAATTCAATACTTTTCTCTCTAAAAAAAAAAAAAATAGACAAAATTTGATTAATTTGCACTCATTTCATTTGAAAAGCAGTAAACATTAATTTATTAATTTGTGTATCTAACAAAGGGAAAATTCTGTTTTCATTAAAATTTTGCTGATTTCGAAAATCAGACTCAAAAAATTTTTATGTGTGTTATAATAAATGTACTTCTAATTTTTGTCAGTCTTCAGAGACTGATTGACTAGACGTATATTTATTATTCTAAATACAATTAAGCAATCCTTTTTATTCCAAAAGCGTGGGATCTCGTTTGTGAGAAAAAATCGTATTTTCCATCTAGCGGAAAAACTAGAAACCTTATTTTAGAGTTAGCAACAGACAGAAAAAAAGAACTGCGCATGTGTCAGCGATCTTCACTTATTGGTCGAATTAGCGCGCGCTATTTTGAAATAATTTTTAGAAATTTATTTAGAAATCTATTTAGAAAACTATACATATATATATATTATTTAAATGAAAACTATATTTTAATATTTATAAATATTAATATCATAAATATATTTTTAATTTAATTTACTTTAACCATAATATATATTTTGAAAATAATATATTTCATACAAATAATTTTGTGCAACAATATTTCTTAATCTTATAGGATGTATTTTATAAATTATAAATTTTAATAACTATTGAAAATTTATAAATAATCAAACTTCTGCGCTCACAATCTATTAGTTATTGATAAATTTTAAGAAATTTATTTACAAATTATTTATTTAAAAAATACATAAATTTAATATTTCATTGCGAACATATTCTGTATTTTGAACACTTTACACAACTTAATTGATGCCAATAAATAAAAATCTTTAAAAAAACTTACAATTTCTTGTTTAAAAAAATTGTTTCCTTTATAAAATCATCCATATCTTATGAAAATTATAATTTTAGATAAACAACGAGCGACTGTATAGTGTCACCTTTTTCTTAAAAATATTATTTATAGAGTTTCATTTGAAATGGTATATTGTTGCTGATAATTTGACAAAGTTTTCATAAAATTCCAAAGTATCGCAAAAAGTTAAAAACCCTTTATAAAATAGAAGTTTAAAAAATGCATGACGCGTTCTTCTAAAATGTCTGATGCTACTACGCCCGCATAGAATTTCATATGAATTACTCTCTGTGCCTGGGGATCCCACATAATGATCGAGGCCACAATTTAATCACACTTTACGTTACTGTCACGTATTCACATATAAAGTTTCTTGTTTGTAATTATTTATATTATACAATCTTGTGACTATGCGTTACATATAAACATATTACGCAAATATATTTTTAAAAAATTTATAATTAATTAATTTATATTTTATAATTATTTCAAATGTGTTTCACAAAATGTTATTTATTATAATTTTCATATATATAAAACTTGTAAGAAAGTGGATCTTGTTGGCTAAACAGTAACCGAGTCAATGACAGTAATATTTTTCGTAGCTTTTAATTTTTGATTGGTAAAGGTACTTTAAGTTCTTTAAAGTTATGTGACCCAGTTTCTTTCTAACGAGTTTACCATCGATCAAACAAGACTTGCGGACAAATTTTGAACACCGCATTGTCATTGTCTTTCTTCTAAGACGTATTCAGTAATCCATGGTATCTTGTTAAAATCATAAGAAATTCGATTAGCGCGGAAATATTTTGTTTATTAGTGTTTCGGTTCAAATGAAATTCGATAAGCGATTGAGAATCGTCTATCGATCAAGAAATAAGCAAAGTTTGAAAAGTAAGTGATTAAAAGAAAAAATAGATCATCACTGGTTAAAATTACCTGAGATATTAAATATCTTTGAACATCTTTCTTTACATAAATTTAATATATAATTTATGTTTAACAGAATATCCAAAAATAATTCATTGAATTAATTAACAAGAAATGATCAATAAAAATAAATAGGTAAAAAACAAATAAGAATAACTTGAATTATATTTTTACGATTCGAGATCGACTTAGACCAGGAGGTCCGAGTCGAATTTTTATTCTACTTTTTGAAGAGGACAAACCGAATGTTTATTTCTATCAAAAATAAAATTACCACAAAAAATTTTATTTAAATGATTAAAAAAGATTAAATAATTTACTGCAGCATATATCAAATATCAAAAAAACAAGAAGAAAATATAATTTCCAATTATGCCAATTTTTTTCGAAAAGGCTTCTGTTATAATGTAAAACAGCGCTTACATTTATAAATAAAACAAACAAAGAATAATTAATAGTTTAGAAAATAATTTTAAAAAAAATTATAATGTTTTTATAAACCTCTTTACTGAAAATTGTGTAAACGCTCCTTTTCATTAATGGAAAAAATTTTATTTTCTAAAATAAATTACTTTACATTTATTTCCCATTAAAACACTTAATTAATTTAATAATTAATTACTTTAATAAATTTAAGAAAAAATGATAACATTTCTTTGGTTTGCATTATTCTTTTTAAATTAAAATTATTCTTAAAATGTTAAACATTTTTTATTGATCTTGTGCACATTTTAAATTGAGGTAATTTTATATGAAATCAAAATATCTAATTTTTTCCAAGAAACTGGCACTTTTTTATTGAGGCAATATTGCAATAACATTGTTTCTCTTAAGTACAAAAATATTTGATATTATGCAAAGATGATGGGTAATATAAGAAATGACCGCAAATATTATATAATATAAATATTGTATAAAAATATAAATATAATATAAAAAATAAATATAAATAATAAATATAAAATATAAATTTGTCCTCAAGTTATATAGTCATTCTTTCTTCTTCTTCTATTATAATATTTCCTTAATATTGCCAGACAATCCCGTGAAAGTGTACATAATGAACATTAAGGCAATATTGCAAAGCGATATTTCAGTTTATTAATTATGTCCGCTTTGACATAATTAATATTGCAAGATTTACAATATTACCATACAATATTGATGCAATATTGCAGAGATTTCAGAGAATTACTTTTAAAAAGTCACCATTTGCAAAAGGAGATGACTTATCCACAAGATTTTCAGGATTTAGAATAATAATAATAATTATTATTTATTCTTATTATTCTAACGATAATTAAAAATAACTAATATTTAACTGTTAAATGAACAATAATGATAATAAAATAAGATAAATGTTTAATTTCGAATAAACATTCAAATAACATCGTAACGTCAAAAGAAGTCATCAAAATCATTTGCTTGGGAGGGAATTTCCAACTTGCTTGGAAAGTATAATCAGTCAGATTTTTATTTACAAAAGGGTAATGTTATCTCTTTGTCAGTATATCTAATATATTTTATTAGAAATTTCCTATGTAATTTTTTTTATTTCTTTACTGCGGTTTGAAAAAAAAGATTCTATGAAACAGTTTTGATGAAACTCTTTTTTAGGTTTCAAACACAATATCAAAATTACATTAAATCAAATTTATTGACAATTCATTTAAAAGAGTATCTCCGGTATTCACATCAATTTTTTGATTTTCGATTAAGGATATTTTAAAGGACTTTAATATTTGTGAAACTTAGTAAAAAAAAACCTAAACTAAAAACTAAACTAAAAATCTTGTTAAATTATTTCGGTAGAAAATTAATTATTTTATTTAAAGGGCTGAAACTCTGAAATAAAAAGAAATAATAAAGAAGCCCCCCTCCAACAAAGCTGACACTCTGAAATAAAAAGAAATAATATTTGAGTTCTTACCTCTCGTAATGGATTTTTGATGCCTTTATGTTTTCCATTTTTTCTCCTAGTAAATATTTCTTTGCTCCTATTATACAATTCCTAAACAAATTCAGTAACTCATTTTAATATAAAATTTATTATATGTAATTTCAAAAATTGTTGACTGAATTAAATAAAATGATAGTTCATACTTGAATAAAATTATAATAAAAAAATTAAAAATTTATCAACTTACCTGAAGTATTCACTAATATCTAAGGAGAAATAAGCGTATCCAAAATCTGCTACATCATTGGGAGGTAAATTTTCTAAAAGATCCAAAAAATTCTTGTTTTTGAATTTCCAAACATTCATTAAAAAATATTCCAAAGCAGTAATGGCGTTATAAACTTTTCTTTGAATTCGCACCAACCTGCAAAATTTTAATCAATTTTAAGAGTTGTTATATGTAGATAAAAATGAATGATAAATATTAACTAATATTATAAATTAAAAATATTAATATTATTAATATTAAATTGATATTAACTAATTATTAATATTATTAAACAATAAGTAATGTGTGCTTTGCAGAACAAATGATAAACAAATTCTTACATAGGCTTCTTTCCTGCTGCTTTTAATAGACCATCAATAAAGTAAGCGGGTATTAAATGATAAATTATCATCAAAAAATAAAACAGAGTTTTATTTTTAGTTATGGTGACACCGGGAAACCATAAAACTCCATCCAAAGGTATTTCTTTATTAACTTTAAGGCCCATTTCAATTACTTCACTTGTACTTACGGCCTTAACTTCAGCTGAACAACAATTGTAGACATGGACGCTGGGATCCCTTGTTATCCTAGATTAGAATAATTTATTAAAAGTTGAGTTTTCGTTTAAGAAGAAAATAATTTTTTTAAAGCACGGACCGAAAGTACACCATTTCTTCCCTGTGTAGAGGGAGAAAAGTATGTCTTTCCCGACGAGCGGAAAAGTTACTTTCTCTCCCGCTGACGTCACTAGCAGGGAGGAAAAGTATCTTTCTTTCCCGGTGAAGTTATTATTGGAGTAAATTTAAATTAAAATACGATCTACTGTGAATCTCAAGTGTTTGGCATCACCAGTAAAACCGCTGCCAAGTGGTACTACCTTAACATTCATTTTGGGAGCGTAACATTTTTGTGTTCATTTCATAAACACTGTGCTTCCTCATAGGCATCATTTTTTTTATTTTTTAAATTTTTTTAACTCGAAACAGAATTACAGCATATATTAAAAGATGCGCCTCAAAAAGCTCTACTAAATTTAAGAAATATATTTTAAATACTTCAAAAATTTAAAACAAAAACATTGTAAAAAGACGTTTTTTCAAACTTTCAGTTTTTAAACTATTAATATTTTATCTATATTACATCGTAAAATGTTAAAAAATAGGTCAATCGATGCGTTTTGGAATCATCGACAAATTAAGAACTATATAATTAAACTTAAATTAAAATCTCAACCCAAAAAATGAAAAAAAGAGTAGTTTTTAAAAATTTTTAATTTTTAAAATGCTTGTAACTTTGGATAGAGTAACTGAAAAGTGTTCGCTAATAGCTCAAAAGATACGCCTTGAAAAACTCTACAAAATTAAAGAAAAACATCTATAGGTGTCAACAATTTTTAAAAGATATTGCCAAAAAACGTTTTTTCAAAAAATCTATAATATAACAAAAAGAC
>JUFY01023513.1:0-12500 GCA_001855655.1 Leptopilina clavipes | reverse complement strand
AATCGCGAACTATTTTTTTCCCCTCTTCTTCGAAACACAGTTTCGAAAATCGATTCTACTCTGTTTTTTTCCCTTCCCCTGAGAGATTAGAACTTGTCTCCTATATAGGGTGTGGTGGAGATGATTTTCTATTTATATCTCGTACAGCAAATTATATAGATAACGTTTGCAAACAAATAAGGGGGTTGGATTTTCAGCTGAAACATGAAAAAGCGGTGAATCAGCTGTTTGATTCTGCAGTCGCCATATTGCGAGTCACGTGCGCAACGCACTCGACCAATAGAATCAATAGAAGCAATATTCAAGTTTAATTATTGGTGCACAAATGGCGAATTATTTGCATGAACGAATCGAGTGTCTATTTGTCATTGGAAAATATGATGATGATGATGATGATGATGAAAAATGTCGCTGGGAGTTTTTTTTTAGATTTAGCAACGAAGCGTAAGGAAAGAACACAAAGTATTTTGTTATTAGTCGCAGAAATAATTTAATTTACAGATCCAGAGGTGACAAACTAACAGTTTAGGTCAATTTTGGTCAAGTTACTCAGATAAATAAGAACTAATTTAGGTCAAAGGAAACGTGAAATCGTTTTAGGTCAAATTTGATCTTTAATTTGGGAATTTAACCCAAAACTTGATTTCAAGTTTTCTTTGACCTAATTTACGTTCATATTTACCTGTGGCACTTGACCTACACTGAAAAAAAATGTATTTGATTCAAATAATGAATTACTTGTCTATTATCAAATAAATATTTACTTGAACCAAATAATTTTTATTCAAATCAAATAAGTTGTAAGTGAAATAATAATTTCTGTATTTGAATCAAATACCATTTAATTGACTCAAATAAAATTTATCTTGATACAAACTTGCAGTACTAAAAAATACTCTCTAAATTTGAATTAGTAAAAATTTTAACTAATTTGAATTAGTGACTCACTTTTTGCTTTTGAATTAGTTTAATTTTACTAATAAATAGTAAAAAAAAATTTTTCTACTAATTTATTACTAAATTTTAACTAATTCAAAAGCAAAAAGTGAGTCACTAATTCAAATTAGTTAAAATTTTTATTCAAATCAAATAAGTTGTAAGTGAAATAATAATTTCTTTATTTGAATCAAATTTAGTTGACTCGAATGAAATTTATTTGATACAAAAAATTATTTGATACAAATAAAAATTTATTTGATACAAATAAATATTTATTTGATAATAGACAAGTAATCGATTATTTGAATCAAATAAATTTTTTTTCAGTGTATTTATTTACAATATTATAATGAGAATCGTAATATAATAATTCCAAACTATCATATTTTGTAAAAAAAAAACAACTATCAAATTAAAATGTAAATTGATTCGTAATTCACCGATCTAATTGGTGAGTCTTTAAAAAATATACACGACAAATGAAGTACATAATGTTTTTCAGAACGACGATTGAAATCAGTTGTCTGGAAAAATTGCTAATTGGAGAATGGCGTCGATATAATTGGTCGGTGTATATGAAGCAAAAAAAAAACCTGAAGTGATTACTATCGTGCTTTAATAATTATATTATGTCAGTTCGATTTTTATTTCGATTGAATAAAGTTTCATGCATATTATAAATATATAAATATTTATATATACGTAAGAAATGATAAAACGATTCCAAAAGGTTGCGACAGTGTCAATGAACTGGATATTTCGATTTGAAAAGATTGCTCTCTCGAAAAATGCGACTATAAATTCATAATCTTGGTGAATCGTTTTTCTCATAGTGGGGGGAGGGATAAAATGGTGATCGAGGTCATCAAAGACCGGGAGGAGGCCAGGCCAATGCCCGAGCCAACTTTTGAGGTTAGCTGAATCGTCAACGTCATCGTCAGTGACATGCAATAAAGAAAACATTCGTCACTTTCAGAATGATTTCGACAGTTGCTTTTTAATGATATTTTACACATATGTCTCTGTGTGTAATGTAAAACTTATGTATGCGATGGAAAGTCAAACGGAAGAAAAGGTCAATCAATTTTATTGACTTTACTCTCTTCACGAAGTTTCTGGAAATTTTCCCTCTTTTGCAGAAAAAAGGAGAGAAAAAAAGGAGAGAAAAAAAACAAGGGTTCACTCATAAATCTCAAAAAGGGACAAACTATCAAAAATTAAAGAATCCCCCAAAACTTCAATACATATGTATTCCTTCCTGGGTTGGGGAAAAAAATAGTTTAACTTCCATGATGAGCAGAGGAAAAAAAAATTTTTTCCAAACCGGAAAATTTTTACACTGAAAACTTGAATTGACTCTAGAAGAGACAAATAACCAGGAAGTAATGCGAAATAATTTTTTTCGGGAATTTCTCAACATACCTTGGGGACTCTTTAACAAATGACTCAATTTTTTTTTGTTGATGGTGTCATAATTTAGAACTGCAATAAACGAAAGAAAGGTTTTTTTCGGAAAGATTGTAAAACATCTGGTTTGAATTGAAGACAGTTTATAAATAGAAATTGGAGAAAAAAAAATAAGAAGAAAAAAAAAGTATCTCTAGTAAAATGCACGCATGTGTTGAAAATTCGTTGGGGGGGAAAAATTCAGTTAAACTAGAAACATAAAATTGAGACTAGAATTTAAAAAAAAATTAATAATAGTGGTAAAAAGAATAACACGAATAGAAATTTAATTGACAGAAAAAAGGGGGAAAAAAGTAAAAAAAAAATAATAATAATTAACGAGGAACTATAATTGATTTTATGTGCAACTTTGTATTTCATTGTAAAGAATAACATAGTTAGCGAAGTTATGAATAATTTTCAAGTTTTGTGGTTCTTAAAAAATGAAATCAGGAGGTCAGAAGTTACGTAAAAGAGCAATCCGGGTTGCCTACGTGCACCAGAACAGGAACTCGGGCACAGGGTGCATGAACTCGCAGATTTCATGTTGCATTATACTGCATAGGCAACCTGATTTACTCTCACCTAACGTGCTCCAAATTATTTCCCCTGAAATTTCAGAATGTTACGAAACACTTGACTGATGTTATTTTATGCAATTTATAGATTTTTTCTTTTCTCAATTCCAACAAAATCCGCAAAATTGTCAACAATATTTATTTTCATTTTTCAATAAAGATGGATATTGTCTAATTGTCAGTAAAAGATATTATTCAATAAAATATTATTCAATAAAATATTATTCAAATTAAACTTTTTTCTTCCTATCAAAATAAATATTGGATCTGTTTCGCCATAGAATTTTAATGAAAAAGTTTTTTTTTAACAATAATGTTTTTTGTTTCACAATAATCTCAAATTTTTTCGATTTTGGGTCTAATTGCGTAATCAATAATTGTTGTATTCATATACGTTTAAAATCGACTTCATTGGGCAATGAATATAGCACAAGATGAAAATCGAGCGAATTGGAAAGTTCAGTTGAGAATAATAATTGAATTTCGTTCATTTGCAGAATATGGGAAAATTAATTTAAAACGAAGATAATTTTTTACTTAGGGATTAAAATTAAAAATATCTCTCTAAGTCTAAATTAAATAGTAAAAATTTTAACCGACTTTTTGCTTTCTGAATTAGTTAAAATTGACTAATAAATTAGTAGAAAATTTTTGTCTTACTTTACTAGAATTACAAATTCAAAAGCAAAAGTCAGTCACAAATTCAGTTAAAATTTTTCCCAAATCAGATTCAGAGAGTAAATTGTCAAATAGTTGATCCAAAACTTGTGAACGTTCAAATGAATATATATTTTTTCTATATAAACATTTCCAAAAAAAAAATTTCTGACTGCAAAAAGCAAAAACGTAAATTATTTTGAAGCTTTGTACACTGAAAAAAATTTATTTGATTCAAATAACCGATTACTTGTCTATTATCAAATAAATATTTTACTTGAACCAAAAATTTTTTGTCTTTAATCAAATAAATTATAATTAAATCAATAATTTCTCTATTTAAATCAAATACCATTTAATTGACTCAAGATGTTTCTAAAGTTTCGAACGTTCAAATGAACGAAATTTATTTATTTCTTCTCCAAAATAAAATTTTTTTTTGTAATTTTGAGTAATCTATTCAAAAATAAATTATAAAGCTTCAAAATATTTCATTTACGTTTTTGATTTTTATTGCAGTCAGTAATTTTTGGAAATATTTATATCGAAAAAATATTTCGTTCATTTGAACGTTCACAACTTTTGGATCTTGACTCAAGTAAAATTCATTTGATGCAAATAAATATTTATTTAATAATAGTCAAGTAATTAATTATTTGAATCAAATAAATTTCTTTTCAGTGTTACAATAAAATTTCATCTTGAAGAAAAAATAAATAAACAGGTTCATTTAAATATTTTGAACTTTAGGAAAATGTGCAAATATTTAAGTATTTAAAACACATTTAAGTATTTTAAAACACATTTTTCCTTTCTTTTTTGATTTTTAATATAGGATGAATTTGACAAAATATTTAAAATCTTTTCTAAATGTGAGTGAAGACTAAAAAATAAATTTTGAAATATTTCCAGAGATGGAGTCAAATTTTTGTTTCTTTTTGCTATTTTCGATCAGCGAATTTGATTTTTCTTTATTATTTTTATTATTATTTTTATTGTATTTTTATTGTATTTTTATTGTATTTTTATTCTATTTGATGTCTATGAAAAATAACACGAAATTCCCTGCGGTAGGTCAGTGTATTGTATCGAGAAACAATGAGCCAGTGATGGTGAAAGCCTCGTCCGAAAAATAGGAGAGAGTAATCGGGGAGCCAGTGGGGCTTGGTTTGAATACTTTCTCCGGCCGAGGTAACATAAGAATGGCGCGCAACGTAACTCACTTACGTAATGGAAAGAACGCTCGAGAATAATTCGAGAATGTGTGGGTCAGCATACATTCACACACTGGGATTTGTAATGCCCCCCCTCTCTCTCTCTCAGTCTTTAGTGCGTGTACGCACTCTCCTGTGTCATCCACCTAAAAGATCTCCCCCCCTTCCCTCTTGGACCAGCAGTTACTCCTATTACTATAACCCGAGCGCATAATGTACATGTACACATCGGCAACAGCGACAAGTAGTGGTGACCTTCGATGAGTGGCCAATGGTAGTGGGGGGATTATCCGTGCGGATAGTTGCAAGTGTGGAGAAGGGAGGGAGAAACCCAGTTGGAGTTCGTTGACCCGAGTCTCGCGGAGTTCAGCCGCTCTTGCGACTCGACGATCGGGAGAGGGGTCGCTCGGTTAATTTCATCTTGCCCCAGTTACGGGTCGAACAGGGTGAACGAACTAGCCTCGCGCCAAGGCCCCGTCGACCCACTTTCTTGCTCGAGAGGACCTCCGAGTGGGGGGATATATACCAAATACATGGGAGGGGATCCCAAAGATAGAAAGGGGAGTTCGGAGGGGATTATTGAAACAAAGCAGGAGAGAGAGAGAGAGAGAGAGTGAGTGAGTGAGTGAGTGAGAGATAGAGAGAGAGAGAGAGAGAGAGAGAGAGAGAGAGAGAGAGAGAGAGAGAGAGAGAGAGAGAGAGAGAGAGAGAGAGAATGAGAGTCAGAAAATCATGGGGGGGCGAGGAATAAAATTCAAAAAGGGGGGAAAGTGTGGAGAGGCTCGGCGCGCACTATCTAGGCTAGGACCGACTGCCGCGAGCAAAATGCGCCGAGCGCGTGAAAGAATTGTGAGCGCCGAGTGGAAGGCCGTTCGAGAGGGCAACGAACTGGCCTCCTACCCGGGTGCCGCGACCCACATTCCACCGCTGGAAAGTGAAACTGCCGCCTCCGCTAACTCAGTGCGACGGTAGATAACTATATGTCATTCATGTGTATTAAAACATTAAAATCAGTAAGACGTTTTTTAACTCATCATTTTGGTATAAAATAAAATTTCTCTCTTTTTTTTTTTTTTTGCATCTTCCTTATAGAGTTCGAAACTCACCAGCAAGGACTCTTCCCAAAAGATTCTCACTGTCCTGTTGATGAGCCATTCGAAAGGTCTGCGAGACATCTTTTTCATTTTCCAAAATCTCGGGACTAAGAATATCAACGGAAGACTGTTGTTGATGATGTTGAATTTCAGCGCTGCCGCGCGGTTTTAACTCCTGAACGGTCATCGCCTGGACACACCAATCTTCCACTCGCTTGTCTATCATCCCAGAAAAAAAAAAATACAATCACAACTCGATTAACACTTTGTCTTTTTGTCCCCGTAACATAACAGGTTTAATTGGAAGACAATTTTCTTTTCTACTATATCTTGATTAATTAGTTTTAGAACTGGACTTTCGCTTTTGTTTACTTTCTCCAGTGTCTTTTTTTTATTTGAAAGGGATGAGGGAGGGGGATTGATTTCCACAGTTTGGGCGCGCACTCACTTTTTCGCGACTTTTCCGAGATTTCGGGGACGGTTTTGTGGGGGGAAAAAAAAATAAATAAAATTGGGGAAAATTTTTGTCGTCCGTCCGAACTTGATTGCAACCGCGTGGTATCTCGGAGTAGCGAAAGAGCGTGTAGTTTAGTGGTTGTGTATGGCATGCGGTGCGCTGCGCGAGTGAGTTTACCGCGACAGGGTAATATCGCAAGTCCGTGCGCTTGCGCGATTGATCTCTTTCAACGGGAGTTGTGTCGCGTGCTCTGTGCCACCCCGCTCCTCCAAACAACTTCCACTGATTGTACTTTACGAGATGCAATATGTGTTTCTTTTTTTTTCTTTTCTTCTTCTTCTTCTTTTTTTCTTACTTATATTCCCCATGCGGAAAGCCAGGTGATTTGCACTTTGTCACAAAAGAAACAATCAAATTGAATCATATTGATGTTATTAGAAGAAAATAATCTTCTTATCAATCCTTTTGATACAAAATTAATCAATTTTCAGGAATTTATCTATGTGGAACATTCTTCCTTTATTCAAAATTATTCTCCAAATTCTCTAAATCTGAAATAGCGAAAAGTGGGAAATTTCACATTTTGGTGATAATTTCCCACTAATTTAGTCATTTTTGACTAAAACGAATAAAAACTACGGGAAAAAAATATTATCTTTTACTATTTCATAGTAAAATGAAAACTGACTGGAATTTCTGCCAATTTTTTACTATTTCCGGATGAGTAAATTTGACTAAAATGAATTAAAACTAAGAGGAAAAAAATAAAGTGACTTTTACTATTTTATAGTAAAAAGGAAGATGACTAAAATTTCTGCCAATTTTTTACTATTTCCGGATGAGTAAATTTGACTAAAACGAATTTAAACTAAGGGAAAAAATATTAACTTTTACTATATTTGATAGTAAAATGCAAACTGCTAATTTTACTATTTCCAGAGTAAATTTTACTTATTTTATTAAAATCTCTTCCAGAGATGGTAAAATTTATTCATTCGGAAATAGTAAAAATTGACAGAAATTCTACTCAGTTTTCATTTTGCTATGAAATAGTAAAAACTTGATATTTTTTTCCCTGTAATTTTAATTCGTTTTAGTCAAATTTACTCATTCATCTTCCATTTTACTGTAAAATAGTAAAAACTTGATATTTTTTTCCCTGTAATATTAATTCGTTTTAGTCAAATTTACTCATCCGGAAATAGTAAAAAATTGGCAGAAATTTCAGTCATCTTCCATTTTACTATAAAATAGTAAAAGTTACTTTATATCTTTTCCCTTAGTTTTAATTCATTTTAGTCAAATTTACTCATCCAGAAATAGTAAAAATTGGAAGGAATTTCAGTCATCTTTCATTTTACTATAAAATAGTAAAAGTAACTTTTATATTTTTTCCCTTAGTTTAAATTCGTTTTAGTAAAGTTTTCGTCAAAAATGAAAGTTACTTTATATTTTTGCTCCGCATACTAAAACAAATATAGTAACAATTCACTAAAAAAAATTAGTGAATTAGTGGCTTATTTTTCACAATAAACAGATTTAGTTTATTACTAACTATATACTCAACACAAGGGAGTTAAAAATAGACACTGCAAATTTCTTATAAATCTAAAATGGAATCCGTTTTTCGAGAAATTATCGTCATATTTCCTTTCCAACACATAGACACGTGTTAGAATTGAGAAAAAGGCAAAATAATCGTTCGTTAACATGCCACTTATTCGTAATCATAAATTGACCTCCAGTCCTTATCAAAGAAGATTGACTTTTTTTTCGCATATATATATATATGTGTATTTTTTCTTTTTAATTCAGTCATGCTTACTGGAAACATATATGCGATGTCTCCTCGTCTTATCGTAATGAGATAACAAGACTATCATATTCGCCAAGCATTATAAATGCTCTTGATGGAACGTCCTATACCATCGGCCAATTGGCACGGTTGACCCGTCATTAGGATCAAGGATTTTTGTCGACGGGTTTTACTTGCATGCATGGGTCACTATTACATTAATACAGCCAACCGTTGAGGCGATAAGGCGAGAAACAAGCGAAGAGAGTCTTTTACGCGGTTCTCAGTTATATTTACGTCTGATGGCCAACTATAAGGACTCTGCCAAGACAATATTTTGCCGCGAAAATCATTTTTTTATCATATTTTTATTTTATCAATTAATTTATATTATCAGAATTCTTCTACACCAAGAGAAATGTTTTATTTGAACCAAATATAATTTATTTGAGTTAAATAAACGTATATTTGTCTCAGAGCCAACTAAATTATTTATTTGTTTTAAATAAAAATTTTATTTGAACCAAATAAAAATTTTATTCGAACCAAATAAATTTTTATTTGAACCAAATAAAAATTTTATTCGAACCAAATAAATTTTTATTTGAACCAAATAAAAATTTTATTCGAACCAAATAAATTTTTATTTGAACCAAATAAATTTTTATTTGAACCAAATAAAATTTTATTTGAACCAAATAAAATTTATTTGAACCAAATAAAATTTATTTGTTCCAAATAAATAGTTTATTTGGCTCTGAGACAAATATATCTTTTTTCTGGGTGTATTAATAATAATAATTTGAAACTGCTGTCTAAAAAAGTGTTTTTAAAATAAAAAACGAGAGTGAGAGAGAGAAGAAATTGGGAATAAGAAATAAATATCAATTGTTGACACAAGTTCCCCTGACACACTGACTCACAATGAACGAACACAAGGAAAGTGAAAGCCCATTTGTAAAACAGGTTTGAGTGACCGAATGTATGCGACTGTCTAGTGATGTTGAACCGCAGGTGAAAGGAGAGAACAAAAGTAGAACCCAAAGAAGTTGAGAATGTATAAGTATGATAAAAGGTTCTAGCCTGACATAACCTTACCTAATTTTAACATCAGCTAAGAGTCGAAAACGATTTATCTTCGTGCTTTCGCACTGAATGCGCTTCTTTGATTCCCTCTCTTGCTTTCCCTTTTTGCACTTTCCTTTTACACGACTTCCTGTCGTGTGAAATTCACTTCCCGGCGTTCACTTATATACTCGCGGGAAAAAAGAGCTAACATGATTTTATTACAGAAAGAATTTCCACCTGAATAAAAAGCGATTATTCCGAAGTCTCTTTCTCTCTCTTTTCAAAAAAAAAAAATGTTATATTCCCTATTTTTTCAATTTTCTCAAATTTTCTTAATTTTTCAATTAAATTGAAATTTAAATGATTTTGTTTTCGAATTTTGGAAAAATTCCCCCTTTTGTTTTTTTTCAACAATGCGGACAACCTGCAGATTCGAAAGATCGTCCAACGATTTTTCTCTGATGGATGAAAAACTGACTTTTTGACAGGTATAGTCAATTTGAGAAAGATGACACAGTAGTTAAACGTTGCGGCCAAATTTTATGACTGCGGTTTCTGTACTCTTTTCAAGTTTACTAGGACCATAAATTACAGTGATGCTGGTTCCATAGTTGTATACGATTTACAATCATAAATTATTTCAACCAGTTTTCTTTCACAGAATTTGAATAGAGAAAAATTTTTCCACAAAAATTTTTTCAATTTCTAAAGTATAAATTTTCGGCCGATCATCGAATTGAAAATCTCATTGAGACTAATTAACTAATTAGTTTGTCTTTTTTTGCATAAAAAATAAAAATAATCTGGATGTTGTGAAATAAAAATAAGCTGTATTTTTATGCAAATAAAATAATAATCAAGGTTTGTAACTGTAATTTATTTTATGACCGTGACGATAGTTTTTATTATTGGCAAGTTATTTAATCTAATCGCGGTATATAGACTAGTGCCTCTCACTATTATATTATTATACACGAAAGACTTAAACTGAATGAAAAATATGCCGGGTAATATCTGTGATTGAAAAATGAACTAATAAATATACAGACAGTAATTGTAAATTATTTAAGTGTTTCAACTTCAGTAGCAATTACATTAACTGCGTTTGTAATTACAACTTTATGCTTCATATTATCATTAAAAGTTAAAGTTGTAAGTTGTTCACCTTACACATATTCGTAACACATGCACTTTCTTTAAAAATTCATTATCTCAATATTTATTGAAAAAAAAAATTAATTCATAATCGCCTTCTTTTATTTTACACTGAAATAAAAATTTATTTGATTCAAATAACCGATTACTTGTCTATTATCAAATAAATATTTACTTGAACCAAATAATTTTTATTTTAATCGAAGAAGTTGTACTTGAATCAATAATTTCTGTATTTGAGTCAAATACCATTTAATTGACTCATGAGTCAAATACCATTTAATTGACTCAAATAAAATTTATTTGATACAAATAAATATTTATTTGATAATAGTCAAGTAATTCATTATTTGAATCAAATAAATTTTTCTTTCAGTGTAGACGAATACGACCAGTAAAAGTGAATTTACAATAATGAATGAAAATTAAAAATAAATACTCGCCTTCTTTCATTTTAGAGACAAATACGACAAAATGTGGATTTTAAAAATTTTTCGATTTTCAAATTTTTGAATAAAAAAAAAGGATAATTTAAATCCGTCGACGATTCAACAAAAAGAGTAAACGACTAACTAAAGAATGACTTTATTTTCTGTAAATGATTTTACAGTACACGATTTCGAAAAAGTAAGTTTATATTTACAACTTTTAATTTACAAAATTGTTACAAAATGACAAAACAAATTGCTTCACTTTTAGTCGCTGAATCAGCGCAGAAAGTTATACATCACATTCAATTCAATTGTAAATCAAGGTCGTTAATTTATTTCGAAACATGGAAAAAAAATCATCTTGATTAATTAAATCTGACAATAAGAAAACAAATTATTTTTGTTATACAACAAATTGTTGGTGATACATCTAAAGAAGAAATTTTATTTAATACCAAGAATTGTTTTTAAACAATTGTTTTTAAAAAATTGTTTTTAAAAAATTGTTTTTAAACCTTCAAAAATGTGTCAGACTAATATTTTCTTTTTTGTAATACACAATTCCAAGTAATAAAGTAGAACGCAACGCGATAATTTCTTCAAGCAAACAGATTTTAAACAAAAACAAAACAATTTTATTTTCCTATTATTTATTTTACTCAGTCTATAATATTTTTCAGAAAAGAAAATTTTGTTTGAAAAGGGTTGTGAATTTTCCCCTTTGGAATGAAAAGAAGAAAAATTTATTGCTCAAGGAGAAAAAAAATGAGAGAGAGAAATCGACATTATTTCGCGAAGCTAATATAAAAGGCAACGTCTAATAGATCATTCCGAATTTTGCAACATGAACTAGAAAGAAAAAAATCTTATAATGGCAAATGAAAGTTTTCCATAGTCCTTAAAATGAAAACACATGCGATAATAATAATAATAATAATAATAATAATAATGAAAGAGTACAACGAACCTTTAACGAAAGTTTAAAATTGGCTCCTCGCATGAGAGACGTGACCGGCTAAGATTTGCGATAATATTATCAGAAATCTGGTAATTGTCACGACAACGTTAACGTATTGCTGTGTGTTACTTTGACTATTAAACTTTACAACATTTACTTTGTTCTGGATTTCAATTTTCACACGTGAAATATATATATATAAATAATCATTTAAATTTTTTTCTATTTTTTTTGTTTCTTTTTACCTTAAGAATTATAAATTATAATTAATTATATATATTATTAATTGATTGATAAATATTTTAATTGATAAATTCTACTAATTCAATGAAACAATATTTCCAGAGTTGTGTATCTAGCAAAAATTAGTAAATACACTGAAAAAAAATTTATTTGTTTCAGATAATGATTTACTTGACTATTATCAAATAAATATTTATTTGTATCAAATAAATTTTATTTGACTCAATTAAATGGTATTTGACTCAAATACAGAAATTATTGATTCAATTACAGTTTATTTGATTGAAATAAAAATTATTTGGTTCAAGTAAATATTTATTTGATAATAGACAAGTAATTCATTATTTGATTCAAATAATTAATTACTTGACTATTACACCCAGAAAAAAAATATATTTGTCTCAGAGCCAAATAAACTATTTATTTGGAACAAATAAATTTTATTTCGTTCAAATAAAAATTTAT
>JUFY01023512.1:0-16473 GCA_001855655.1 Leptopilina clavipes | reverse complement strand
ATATTATTTATTTATTTATTTATTTATTTATTTATTTATTTATTTATTTATTTATATAAATAGTTATTTTCGTCAAATAACTTTTTTTGCAGTGTAACAATAGAAAGAAGAATAATAATAAATAATTTTAACGTTTTTAGAAACAGGAATGAAAAAATTATTTCCAATTTGAAGAAATAGAGTTAAAAATTTTTCCCTTTTTATTGACTTAGATCAGAAAAATTATTCAAATAAATAAAAAATAAAAATAATAATAATAAAAAAAGGATGGAAATTATCTTCTTTTTTTGAAATAATATTTATTGTAAAATTTAAAATAGATATAAACGATCCATTTCTCTCCTTCTCAGTTACAATCCAGATAAAATCATTAAATTATAAAAAATGTAATTTAAATTTTTTAAATTCTACATTAAAATGATTAAGAAAAAAAGTTTGGGTTATAATAACTAATTCAGATTTATAAACAACAAGATAAAAACCCAAACTTCGAATATTCATCCCAGACATGTATTTCTACCTAATTAGTCTAAAATGACATTTTAAGTAGATTCTAATGACAAAATACTAATTACCCTTTTAATAACTTCTACTGCCCATACACCTGCATTAGCACAGGCCAAGTGGGACCAAACAAAACGCAGTTCAGTTTTTACTCTGCCTTCATGCTTGTTAGGTGTGAAATAAAATTTCTAAAATAAAATTTTCAAAAACTAATTTCATTTGTACTAGAAAAACTTGTGCAGTGTATTTTTTAAATTTTCAAAAACACATTTCTAATGTAATTATTGTAATACATAAAAAATTTGTGCAGTGTATTTTTTAAAATTAACAAAAAAAAAAGAAATTATCACGTGTATAAATTATTTACGTAAGAATTTTGTTTCCTAGGATAATAATTTTTTTTTTCCTATTTTCGTTTTTGTATTTTATTTAAAATTGCGCGGCTGTTTTCAACATGAATTGCCGCTAGATGAAAGAGCACGTTCTATATACTAAACACTATAAGGATGATTGTTCATATAGTATAGCATGAGGTCTTTCATGTCAGTCACATAAACAATGACTGTAAACACTTTATCAGTGTATATACATAAAAATTTTGATAATAGACATATTTTTTCCATTTTATAATAGTAAATATTTTATTTACACATTTTTTAATTCAAAATGGAAAAAGTCAAATTTAAATAAAGTTAAATATTACATTTGCTGTACATGAAGGTATAAATAATAGATGTTTACGCGTAATCAAAGCGTGTATATACAAAAATTAGTATTTTTAAACAAATGACTTTAATTTACATTTGACTACGAATTGTATAACACAAGTGTATTCATTATAAATTATTCAGGTGACTAACTTATCCGCATCTAAACTCAGTTTTATCAATTCAAAATGAATTTCTAATTTTAATAAACAAAAAATTCAGTTGAACAACTGAAATGTGAATAAAATTTTTCTGATTTCAAGTGACAGGTTTATGTAAAATGGATTTATCAATCGTTCCCCTATTGGCTCTGTCAAAAAATTCAAAAACGTTGATTTCAACATTATTAAATCCGATAAGAGTCCTGCCTGCCGATAATGGATTACAAAGGTAATTATTTTATTTTCCTGGAATTTTAAATAGTATTCTAGTTCCATTTTTTTCAAGCGTTCGAAAAATAATATTTATTGTCTACAAATTTTTCTTTTTACAGTTGTTGATTAAAAAAATGAAATTTGAACGTTCAGAAACTATAGTGACATTAATGAGTATGAGATCAAATTTTTTATTATTCTGTGTTTTTAGGGATTGGAGAGGATTGGCTCATATATTTGCATTGCCAGGCGAAATTATGCCTCTACTTTATACTCATATAAATCCGTCCGAGTATATTTTGGAAACAATTGACAATAAAACAACCTTAAAGGATCTTCAAAATGCCTTTGAAGCAATTGAGAGATGGGACGTGTTTGATGACACAGAAACTCTCTTTGGTAAATATTCACCAAAACGAAAAATGAATAAATAAAAGATAATAAATTTTTAACATACGGACGTTATTTCAATATTAATTCGAATTTTTTTATAATTCTAGAAAAAGATGTTCAAGTCTACAGTGAAAATCTGAAGCGATCTCAAAAGACAGCACAAGCTATTATTGCCAATACAGACTTAGAAATACTCACAATAGGTAAAATTATTTTGAAAATATTCTTTTGCAGAAAATATATTTTTATTATTAACTTTCCCTTCAGCTCTGCTAATTTGTTACGATTTTATAAAATTTCAGAAGATCAATACAGATCCGAGGAAGGACTAGAGAAACAACATTACGATGCATTTCTCTTATATTCAGACGAGGATTACGAATTTGCAATGGAGATGATAGAAAAACTCGAAAAAGAAGATTTAAAGGTATATAATATTTCTCTAGAATCAATAAAAGACAATATTTAGATGATCCAAAAAATGTGAAGGTTCAAATGAACGAAATATTTTCTATTTCCATAAAAATTACTTGCGACTGCAATAAAAAGCAAAAAACGTAAATTAAACATTTTGAAGCTTCGTAATTTATTTTTGAATAAATTACGCAAAATTTGATCTTGGAGAAAAAGTAAATAAATTCCATTCCTTTGAACTTTTATCGGAACTTGAATTTAATTCATCCCTAGACAAGTGAATTTACTAAATACTAATGAATGATTTGACTTAGGTTTGCACAAAAGACAGGGATCTCATTGCTGGAGTATCGCTTGAAAGTGAAGCAATTATGAAATTAATTTCTGAACGTTGCAATCGACTAATTGTGATAATATCACCAAATTTTTTAAAGAGCCACGTAAACAAATTCTTCTTGGAATATGCACACGCTGTGGGAATAGGTATTTATGTTTGAATTTTTAATATATTTGTAAGAAAATTTTGTTGAATTTGTTTGAAAAAATTTGCGAACAAAAGGAATTATTTATATATAGAATAATTTCAATGTACAATTATTCACTAAAAGCATATTTGCAAACTTAATTTGAATTTTAATCGTGCAGACTTGATTTATTTGCGCTTTTTTGATTAATTAATGTACATATGAGTAGAATTTACATCTTTAGTTTTTCTGTTTTAATTTATTCTCGATTGTAACTTTAAATTTGCAGACCAAAGAAAGAGAAAACTCATCGCTTGCATTTATAAAGATTGTGAACAACTTCCTGAGTCATTAAGTTATACAATGAACATGTATTACAGTCGTCGAGCGTATTTTGACTTTTGGGGAAAACTTTGCGACTCCGTAAGAACTTCGCCATCAAAAAAGGATAGGTAAATATACCGAACAATTGAAAACGTTATTTTGTATAAATTGTATCAAATTGACAAACACTCTCCCTTTATCTTTTCATTATAAGAAAACAAACGATTGTTACCTTCGCATCTGACCACTTCTCGGAGCTCTGAAGAAACACATTTTTCACTAGAATTTTTATTCTTTTTATAACTCGACTCACAATTTCTTTTATAAAAACAAACTCATCTTTTCACATAACCGGCATATTCTCGAAAATTCATAACATAACCAATAAACCATGCGCGCAAAACGAAAACACTCAACGAGTTTATATTTTCTCCCGTAGAGGCGCTATTATCAGGGAGGGAAATTTAAATACACGAATTTTAAAATTCTTTTTTGAAAACTCACTTTTGTTTTATTTTTCAGTCGACTGGTAAAGAAAGAAATCAAGAAAATAAAGGATGATGATTATGTGACGTTGCAAGATATTGGAAAGGAAGAGAAGAAGGAAAATCATTTACCAATTAGTTCCCAATTATCAAAGTGTTCAAAACCTACAAGTAAACCACACGCAATTCTATTGAGTTTAACAAGAAAAAAAGAAAAGAAAACAAATAATCAAGGTACATCGAGAGATACAAGTGACGATCAAAATAATGATTCTGGTCTTTGTTTACCTTCTGTACCGTCTGATTCAATGAGTATCAATTTGGATTCTTCAAATTTACCCTCGGATGCTGCAAATCTTCTCTCAATAAAACATGACAAGAAAAAGAGATTTTCACCTCTAAAGAAATTACTCAGGTTAAAGAAATAATTTAACAATTTTAAATATACCTATTTGCCTCAACGGAGAAATTTCTCTGCTCAATGTGTGATAATTTACCGACAGTAGCTAAGAAATCAAATTGCTGTATTATCGATCGTTGAAATTTTAAAGAAAATTGTTATCCCAGACGGTAAATTAAGAAAGTATTTTGCTTAATTAATAATTTAGTGCATAGAAATATTTTATAAATGTTTCATAATCGATGTCAGTTTTTACATCTGTATTGTCTTGAACAAAAAAAAATGAATTTAAATATTGCCTTGTAGGAAAAGATAATTTTGATATTTGTCTCACTTAGTTGAAAATATATACAAATTTTACAAAAGCTTTTGCAAGATATCACAAAAGTATTAAAATATTTTTATTGCAATCAATTTTATAAATTGACATACACCCTTAAATTTAACAAAAAAATGTACATAATATATGTAAATATTTTCTTTTCTGACATATTTCCTTAATACGGATGAAATAATAAACAATTTTTTATTTATTTTTGATTATTAAATATTTATCACGTATTGTAATAAATTATTTATTAAATTTAGTATTACAAAATTTTCCATCAGTTGAATTATTTGAGATTTTAATTTTTTTTTTAATAGGACAATTTGTCTAATTATTATAAATTATGTAATATAAGGTAATATAATTATAAATTATGTAATATAAGATAAAATATAATTATAAATTATTAATTAAATAATTATTCAATTATTAAATAATTAATTTTAAAAAATTTTAAAATTAATTATTTTTGCAAAATCTGATGAAATTATGCACTTTTGTCTTTTATAACGTAAGCTAGAAAAGAATAGAGAATGTCTAGCGAAATTTTACGTTGCACAGTATTTTCCCAGAAAAATGGTGACATAATTCGTTTGGCGTAACATTACTTTGGATTATGCAGTAAGTCATCATTTTAACTTTGCTTGAAATTTTTTTGCATTTTGCATTAAAAATGATGTTTTTTTTACATTAATCATCGTTATTTTTTTTACTAATAATTATATTTGTTTATTAATAACTTTGACGAATTATTAATTATTAGATTCTATTAATAAAAGGTCAGCTAAAATTTGAAGCATGAATGAAAAATGATCCACATTAGGAATTAAATATTAAATATAAATAATAAAAATAGTGTAAATCAATTTTCTCGATAAATAATTGAATTTAAATTTGAATTTCAAGTTCGTGAGGCGGAAATAGCCGATGATATTCGAAGGCAACAGGCGGTCCGTTTTCAAACGTGTTTCTCGGCGGGAATCCCAGGAACACGGACCATCAGTAAGCATTCTGCGCTCGAAGTGTGCATGTCGTATGTCAACTAGATGTGATATAACTACGACTATATCATTATCTATTGTTTACAAAATTAAAATCACATCTCTGGCAATGTTTTCCTCGTGTGTGTGTTGTGTATACGAGTGTTAATAAGTGAAAATCGTGAAAATCACAAAGTGACAAAAGTGAAATTAAGAGCGGTCATTTTTGAGGTTATGTTTCAATAATATTGTCCGGTTGTCAACATTCTTTAACACAAAAGTAGTTTTGTCACGTGTGCATTTTCGTTAAACTTATCATTTTCGTGAATATTTCCAAAGAGTGTTAATTCCAGTTTGTCTCTCTCTCTTTTTTTTTCCTCTGTATATCATATACCTTTTGGCGGGACTAAAGCAAACTTTACCTGTCGCCGCATAAGAAGTCGGGGAGCAAACACTCCTGTCACCAAAAAGAATCATCCCGTGTTTGATGACAAATATTAAACAGCAAAAAGAAACCGTCACGTAGAAAATATAAAGACCGGTTGTACCGCTTTTGCGAGGTCCATTCTTTCGTCTCTCGGCGGTGAATCGCGTATTCTTCGGGGTTTCCTTTAGTTTCTTGGTGAGAGCGTGGGAAGGGGCAGAGATTACAATCTTTTTTTTTTTTGTCGATCGGTCTCAACGATTAGTGGTCAGGGAGTTTTGTATCAACTAATTTTCAAGAAAATGTGAAAATTCACAGCGGTTTGTCTTTTGTTTATTCACTTAACACATTTTGTTGTTTCTTTTTCTTTTCGCGAATTATCGTTTTCCATTATGAAAATCGGTATAACACTCGAAATAATGACGAGGTTACGTTTGATTTCTGCAATTGTGCTCTTAACAATAATCAGTGAGTGTTGGTGTAATGATATCAAGGACTATTGCAATATGCATAGATTTGAAAATTTACCAGGAGGTCTACGATTTACCAAGGAAGTTGTCACAACGGAGTATGCGACTGTTGGATCATTCAAGGCCATTCACTGTTGTCTACGTGGTTACAGGAGTATAGAATGGTGAGTTTTTTTTCTCTTTTAATTTTCCCAAAAGTATATCAACTGTTGTTACACAAAATGAAATTTTTCCTCTATTATTATTTTTATTATTTAATTATTATTTAATTTAAATATTCTTTCCTAGTAAACTTCAAAGTTCTTTCAAATTTTACGAATTCTATGCGAGTTAGGACAGGTTAAGACAGGTTCATAATATTCCAGAAAAGGATCATTTTTCTATGATTCATAATAATAATAATATTTGTCGCGTATACCTGAAGAAAAGTGCGTGTATAATTTTTTTCTGACAATTCTCAGACATTTGAACATTTTATTTTTTCGTAATTTTTAAATTAAATTGAAGTTAATTGTTCTTTTTGTTTGTTGTAATTATTACTGCAATATTCCTCTCTCGAGAAATAATGAAACTCGTGAAAGTGTTTAAAATACGTATATATGAAGTTTGTTTATTTACTTCCAGGAAGTTATGAAGTGAAATAATTTGTTAATAACGCTGATTAATGCTCTCGACACTTAACATCGAACGTGACTTGCATATATGGGGAAAGGGAAAAATATATAATATTTTAGTGTAATTTCTCGAGAATTTTCGAATAATTTATCCGAAAAATAATTCATAGGAGAAAGAAGACAGTCTCAGCGTGCGTCTTGAGCGTGAATTCTCTCTCTTCTGCTCTCTCTCTCTCACAGGAAGTTCCTAGAATCTCATAATCTTCCTTTTATACTGGGAATTAATTATATATACAATTTTGTTTTTTTTCCATCTGCAAGGAACAATTTTTTTTAATTTTAAATATTAAGAAAAAATCAGTCTGAAATCAATATATTGTAATGAATAGGAAAAAAAACTAATATTTTTTTTGTATTTTCGTAAATGGTGAAACTTTATATTTCTCGTAATATTAATTACGATAATTGCTGTCAGTGAGATGATTTTATTCCCAAGGTGATAAATGTTTACCTCCGCAATGATACGCATCATTTCGCGCAGATTTGCAATTTTGCTCGAGAACGACTCTGGGATGGTTTTGCATCATTTCCATTCAATACTGTTGTTTGTATATATATATAGTATTACAAGGTTTTTAGTGTTTCAAATGGCACGAGCCACATGTCTACGTAGACATAATCCATGCGTAATCCCCTGAGTTCTGATGCTTTAACTAAATGGACCTTACGGGATTCTCGCTCTCTATTATATCTGATGAGTCACGACATTGTTGATTCGAATATTATACGAGTTTTCACGCCTGATGCAATAAAAACGACTCTCTTTTTTTGCAATAAGAGGGCTTCAAAGTCTTGGCAAAAATTTTATATTCAGAAATTCAATTGCTTTCTTTTTTATGATCTTCAAAGTATATATGTGTGTATATATATTCTCCTCAACAGAACGAACTCGGTAGAAGTGCAAAACTAAAATTGATTATGAAAAGTACGTAAATTCTTGGAACAATTTTACTTTTATGGTGTATAATTTTATTTAGGATTTTTTTTTTCCTTCATAGAAATATTTTCATTATTCTTTTTATTTTTTATATCTTTTTCTTTCTTTCCTCTGCTTTCTCATCTTGCAGTATTTTGTTCGGAGCTTTATTTATTTAAATTATTAATTTATTTCCTTTTAGTTTGTTTAAAAAAGTTTTTTTTAATTTCTTTTTAAATTTTTTTTTTAAATTTTCTTTTTAAATAAATCACATTTGTGGAAAAATTAATTTTGTTATATATGATAAATTGGGAAGGATGGGAGATTATAATATTAATTAAAAAAGACAACTTTAAAAATTTTAATTTTATTTATGAAAATTAAAAATGATTGGGCGTTGGATATACCTTGAGAGAGAAATCTCCATTTTCGTTTTATTTATTCATTAAAACTGACTCATAGTTTGATATAAAAATTTATTGTAATCTCAAACGTATAATTGTTTTTCTATAAGGAAAAATCAGAAAGGAAAAAATGTATATAATTGGTCCGTTCCTGATATTTTCAATTGCGTACAAAAAATTTAAATTTTTCCTGGGAATTTTCTCTATTTGTATATTATGCGCAAAATATTCACACTATATATTTAAAAAATTCTTAGGAAACAACAATATATAAGTAATGTCTCAATAGTTTTTTTTTTCAATTTATAAATAGTTCCTAGAAGTTATACATATTATAAATATTTCCTTTCGTTGCGTAAAATATTTCATAACTTATTGTTAATTATTTTTTAATTATTATTAATTAGTTTTTTTTTTAATTTTCTTAACTTGTGGAATATTTTATTTGAACGTTAGTTATTTATTAATAATTATGTATCTCAAGGTATGTCACATGTGCTATATATGTGAATCATAAATAATGAACCCAGATTAATTTCCTCGAAATTAAAGTTAATATGAAGTAATACCTTTTATCATGATTCTCCGTAAAGAAGAGGCTTGATAACAAATTAGCGAAAAATTTACATTTGTTTTTTTTTTTTTTTTTTGTTCATTAAGAACAAAAAGCAACATTAACAATTAAATTCATTGTAAAATGTTTCATTTCGTACAGTTTATGAAACAATGAACACGTTAATAAAACGGAATATTTGCGTCATTTTTTATATATTCATATATAAAGTGTTTTTTAACGTATCTCGTATGAGCGAAATTTTTTGCCACTGACTCAAATATTTAAAAATCATACTTTTGTAACTAAAAATAAAAAACAGTAAATTATTGCTAAATTAAACATTTTGGCATTCAATAAATCAGGAAATTTTCAATAATAAAAATTTCTATTTACAATAAAACATTTATTCTCAATAAATTATTCATTTTCAATAAATAATTTTTTTCAATAAAGCATTTATTTTCAACAAATAATTTGTTTTCATTCAATAAATTATTTATTTTTAATAAGACATTTATTTTCATTAAAAATATTTATTTAGTTTTTTTTTTTTTTTTAAATTTGTTTTTGGAATTTTTTTGTTTTATTTACTATTATGTTACATTTGCGTGATTCATGTGCAACAAATTTCGTTCTAATGTGTAACACTTTTTTTTTCGTTCTAATGGGAACTTTAAGGCGTAAAAATTTTTGTTTCGAATTTGTTATAAATCAGAGTCGCCGATTCACAAGGTTCAAGCGGTGTTACTAAGAGGATTTTTTTGTCCCATTTTGAATAAGAATTTTTGAGAAATAGTCGAAAAGGTTTTACAAAGCCAAATAGACTTTCGGGAAATTTAAAGGGACTCTTGGAATTATATTTTAGTTTTTGATCCTCACTCTTGTACTTTAGGCAAGGGACTCTATTATCCTTCTCAACAAGTGGAGTCTTACGAGTCTCTATTGTTCGAAGAGGTTTCCAGGTGTCAAACGGTATAAGTGGCATGCTATTCCCTCTTATTTTCTATTCACGCGCGCCAATTCAACAGCCCTCCAAAGTTCACACAAGTTAGTTATTTATACATATGAATTTAAATAGCATTTATACGTGTGTGTTCGCCTTTCGATTCACCTGTTACATTTGTTTTTATTTAAAAAAAAATCCCCGTCTCGATGAATGTTTTGCCGTTTTAATTTGTTTACATTCTAAAATAATTTAGTTGAAAATTATATAAAACAAAATAGAAAAATTGAAATATTGTTTATAATTAAAATAAAATTGTTTGCTCTATTGTGCAAATAAATTTATTTATTTATATCTATAATTCATCGATAGGTTCTTATTTATTTATTTAAAGAATAAATATTTATAAAAGGCAACGGCAACCGATTTTTAACAACAAAATATTTTTTCTGTCAGTCGTAAAATTTAGGTACACAATTTTTTCTTCACTTTTGGTGATTTTCTCTTTTCGCGGCCTTTTAAAATCCGCTGGAAATCTCTTTTAGAAATGAAACTTTAAGAGGGTCCTTGTACCAAAAAGCCATGAAGAATTTTTTTTCTTGGAATTTTCATTCACTGTACATACATTTTCTCTCTAGTTAGTGAAAATACGAAATAGAGACGATAACTAAAAGTCAAAAAGCAAGGAAAAAATATTGCGGTTTAGAAAACAAGTTTTTCGTAATAAATTAAATTCATCCGTAATGAATTTTGAATTAAATATATAATGCAGAGTTTAATTAAAAAAAAAAAAAAAAATTTTTAATGAGAAAAATTTTTATATATTAATCACGCCTTAATTATTATTACTAACTACTAATTTTTATTTGTTTATTTACCTTCTTTAATTTCCGCTTTTTTTTTTTTGTTTCATTATACAGGAAATTTGCAGGAGAATTATTTTTCTATTTTCTAAAGCGAGTTTTTTTTTATCTCTACATTTTTATGATGATTTGATCATTAAAAAATTTAAATTTAGCAGTACACATCATAGTTTAGCGATTGACTGGTTTTTTTTTCTCTGGACTGACACTCTACTATACATATAGTGAGGGATATGTGTAATTCACATTGCGAAACAATTGTGTGTGCATCCGCATTTCGTTTACGTGCATCATACACAGACATACCTGTGCTACAACGAATTCAGAATTTTTTTTTTCTTCTTCACTTCCTTCCGCCGTTTTAATGCGACTCTTTTGCCATGAAACATTTCCAAGAACTTGTATAAAAAGGCAAAATTCCATTGAAACAATAAATGTTAAATGTAGTACCTAGTAAATTATCCGAATATCCAATTATTCGCCGGAATTTTGAATTAAAATTTCTTTTTGATATCAAATTCGGATTCAGCGATCCCGAAAACCCCCGAGTATCAAATTTCAAATGAATCGTAATTATTTTTAAAAAATCCGTTATAATTGTTTATAATAATCTGTTTAAATAATTTCTACACTTCAGGGAATGATTCTCTGCTATTTTAAAAAAATTCCGATGTTTTCTAATCTCAATTTCCATGAAAAAGACCAAAAACTAGGGAGCTGGTTCAGTGTACGATTATTGTTCATAATAAATCAATTGTTTAACAATTGTTATTACTTGAGGAATGACCCTTCTGTTTTTTATCAAAAAATTAAGGTTTTCTATCTTCGTGAAATTTTATTAATTCTTCATTTTGTCAAATAATGCAAAAAATTTGTCATTTGCTGCAAATTTGCTGGTAATTGTTTATAACAAATTGTATGTTTAATAGTTGCCACATATCTGAGAATTTCTTTATTTCTATTAAAAAAAGGACAATTTAATTCAATTTTCAATTTTATTAACAAATGTCAAAAATTTGACATTTATTGACACTTATTCGTTACTAGTTATTGTTTATAAAAAATTAATTGGTTAACAATTGTTATTGCTTTAGAAATTCCCCTTTTGCTTTTTATAAAAACAATTGAGGTTTTCTTGTGTAAAATTTTCTAAATTATTAATTTTGTCGAAGAACGCAAAATATTTTCCCTTTACTGTAAATTTGCAAGTAATTGTTTATAACAAATTATATGTCTAACAATTGCTACATCTCTGAGAATCTCTTTTTACTATATTAAGAAAAAGGTGAAATTTTTCCGCTTTGTAAAATTTTTTTAATTTTCAATTTTATTAACAAACGGCAAAAAATTTGACACTTACTAATTATTGTTTACAACAAATTAATTGTTTAAAAATTTCTAATTTCCTTTTTGTCATTCAGAAAAAGGTGGACTTTATCTAACCCCATAGAATTTTTCACTTCTCAATATTTTATCATAAAAGAAAATTTTGCAATTTGCCACTTATTGTTTATAAATAATTAACTGTTTAGCAACTGTAACACCTTCGGAAACGCCTTTTTTGCTCTGAATTTAAAACAATTGTTGGACAGTAAAACCTGCAGATATATAATATAGATATGCACTCTCTTATTATAAAGAGAATATAAAGATAACTCAGGGACATTTATTTCAAAATAGCGGAAGTCGTTAATCGTTTCGTGGAAAGTTGTTTCCTAGTCTCAGATGCACTCCTTTTCAGATATTAAACATGTCCAGTGTCACGCGTTAGGATAAAAGTCGCAATTGTCCTTAGACATTTTCTGTTATACTATGTAATTTTCAGAGAGTACACAAGAAAAGTACTTAAATATTAATATACCTACTTTAAATAATTGCTCGTTATTATTTTTTCTTTGGGAAAGTTGGTATTTTTCTTTGACAAACAAAAACAAATACGTTTTAATAATATATTACTATAATGTTATTATAATTTATAATTTTATTGTAATTATTCATTTAATGAAATAGTAATAATGATTATTGCATAATACATAATAAAATATTCATCATGTTCTGTTTAGGAATTTTTTTCCAAAACAGAAAAATTAATTAAAAAATTATTTAAAAAAATAAATAAATTTTTTCTGTCGAAAAAATTTTTGTTTATGAATAATAATATTTATAATATTATTGGGACAATTTTAATCTGTGAACGAATTTTTATTTAGCAGAATTCCTATTTAACGGAATTTTAAGTGAGTCGAATTTTTATTGTCCGAATTTTCACTTTACGAAATTTTATTTCATAGAATTCTTAAAACGCCGAAATTTCATTTGACCGAAATTGCAAATGTCCGAACAAACAAGCGATCGAATAATTTCGGGACGAATTTTAAAATTGACAAATCAAAAAATATCCAGAAAATTGTGAATGGAACATATTTTAAAATTCGCTTCGAAATCTTTCGACCATTTGCAATTTCGGTCAAATGAAAATTCGGCGTCTCAAGAATTCTATCAAATAAAATTTTTTGAAAGTAAAATTTCGAAACCATGTTGAAGTCCACAACGTTTATGATCAACGATTTAATAGAAAAATATTTTTCTATTACATAATTTCTGTCTAAAACAAATTTTTGCAATTTTTTTAAATCAACAACTGCAAAAAGAAAAATTTCTAGACAATAAATATTATTTTTCGCTTGAAAAAATATTAATTTTTTTCTTAATCGTTGATGATAAACGTTGTGGACTTCAGCTTGGTAAATTCGAATAAGAATTCTACTAAATAAAAATAGTTCAAATGAATTATAAATATTTAATCTAAAATTTTCGCACATGGATATTCTTTTGTTCTTTAAATTACTATAGTTTCTCGCCATTTTCATTACATGCAGAATATTTGAAACGATATATTATATTTTCCTCCATTATTGCGTTTATATTTGTTGGGATGAAATGAAAATATTGTAAAATACTATGTCAGTGGTCATTACTATTTTTTCATTGTATGCGCACTTCTGAAATGGGTGCCATTCACAGTTTCATATTTCACTTGACTGGATCGAAGCCAAGGATATTTGATACTAAAAAGACGTTCACCTGTTACGCATTGCTTTCAAGTTATTATGTTAAAAAAAAAAAATTTAATTATGTCAATTTCATGTATATTTTTTTCCCCCTTAAAAAAAACAGAATAGAAATTTTTTAAATTCTTTTTAATACTTTAGGAATTTTATAATTGTGCTGCATTTGCAGAATTCCTTTGAATAATTGATGCAGCAAGTATTTACATATTAAATTTGACTCTTACTAGTAAATTATTTACTAAAAACTAATTATTTTTCGCTATTTCGAAACAATAGGATGTTTTATGTATGCACAACACACTCACTAATCATTTTCTCCTCGCTGATGAGGGAACAAGTATTTTGGAGCGTAATTCCACGCAGATAATTATCACGAGTTTTTTTTTTTAATGGTAACTTACGCCAAAATTGTATACAATATTAATATTACAATATTTGACTACAATGTTGTGTCAATATTGCATGGAAATATTGCCAATATTGCCTGGTAATGTTAAGGCAATATTGCCTCAACATTGATTATATCCGCCTTGTGGCAATATTGCCAAAAAATGTTGACGCAACATTGATTATGTCCTTGTGGCAATATTGCAGGGCAATGTTGACGCAACATTGATGCAATATTGCCTCGTCATATTAAAAAACATAATATAATAATTGTTATAATTATATACATCACATTAATATTTTATATTGTAAAATTATATTATAATTATTATATTTTAATATTTTTTAATATTGCGAGGCAATGTTGCCTCAATGTTGCCTCAATGTTGCCTCGAAATATTGCATCAAAATTTCCTAGCAATGTTGCGTCAACATTTCCCTGGAATATTGCCACAAGGCGGACATAATCAATATTGAGGGAATATTGCCTCAACATTGTCGGGCAATATTGGTAATATTGCTATGCAATATTGACACAATATTGAGTTCAAATGTTCTACTATTTAGGTACTGCAAACTTTGATGAATATCTTTGAGATATTTGACAATATTGCCAATATTGCTGCGCAAATGTTCAGATGCTGTATAGCCTTGAATAGCACAACATATTGAACACTTTCACGGCAATATTGTTGCAATATATTTCGAATTTCCTCGAATGTCTAATTATTTTTGACAAAATAAAAATATCCATTTTCCTATTCATGTAGATGAACTTATAGGGAAATTCCCTCGTGTAATCCTCTCCTCTCTATACCGCTTCCAGTTGATTGTCAATTTTCTCAACGACGATAAATCGAATTGAAGCGAATTCTCGGTTAGGTGCGGGAATATGAGGAGGAATATATAGGATCGAGAGTAAGAGAGGGGGTGGGGGTATAATACAATAATTCCTTTCTGAGAAATTGCTAATAAAAATGTTGTTCCCTCGACGCCACGCTTGCTCTTCCTGCATACAAAAAGATTTTTCTGCCGTTACGGCGGCGCGGCAACCACCGAACGATATCCCTTCTGTACCCAATACTTTACACTCATTTTTTCTTTTTTTTTCGAAAAAAGTTTCAAGAAAAGTTCAAGATTTAAATTCACTTAGAATCTCTTCTGCTGCTGACGTGATAAATTGCTAATTCAAGCTTGAACATAATTCAATATAGGACCTTCTCTCTGAAAATATTGTATATATGTAGAATATTTATTATTGTATTAGTTATCCTGTTTCAGCATTTTTTTTCATTTAAAAGTTTCTGTTAACTTTCGCTACTCATATATATATTCATATTAAATGTAATTTGCAACGTTAACGAAAAATGTTTGAATATTAATTTTTGGTATTAAATAAAATGTATAGGTAATTGAAATAAATTAAAAGTAGTTTATAATCTCTATGGGATTAAAGTTTATAAAAAACATAAATATCAAAATTTGTAAAAATATTAGTAAACTTGATGCTTTTAAATTAAACTTCGCATGAGTAAATAAATTTTGCTCACACATGTATGTGTGTTATGTATGACGTTCATTAAAAAGCGTTTAATCCTTAAAATCGTTGGTATTTCGTTGAATCTCGTTACTTTATTTTAGCGCTCGAGTCAGGAGATGGGTCTCTCTCTCTCTCTCTCTTTCTCTCTCTCTCTTCATTTTGTTTCAGTTCTGCATGTAGGAATAATTTGTTCACCTATATCGTTTTGCAAAATGTAAAATGTCGCGCGCTGCCAGACACGTTACCGTTTACATGGAAATAAATACAAACACAAACCAAACAAGTATATAGAGGAGAGTCTGCTCGCTGAACCACTTTTTTCCTTATATTGTGGTAATAAATTTCTATCTTTGCATCCAAACCAACCAGAAGCGATAGCACAAAATAAGCGACTAATAAATGTTGCATGCTTCGTCTTCAAATAGAAACTGTCGATTTATACTTTCTACATTTGACACTTTATCTTAATTAATACTTTTTCAGAACGTTTTATCAAAATTTTATTATTCTCTATTAATATTAATTAATTATTTAATATTAATTACTATTAATCAATCGTTTAATATTAATTTCTATTAATTACTTTTTTGATATTAATTACTATTAATCAATCGTTTAATATTAATTGCTATTAACTAATTTTTAGGGTTCCGTACACCTTCGGTGTTCGGCGGAACCCTACACTGCAAAAACAAGTGTCTCATTTTGAGACGTTTTGTCCACATATTTGAGTCACGTGTCTCAAATATGTGGACAAAACGTCTCAAAATGAGACACTTGTAAGACACTTGTTTTTGCAGTGTATTGGTGAGACTCATGTGTCCGTAGTACTATTTCGTGTCCCCCCCCCCC
>JUFY01023509.1:0-13842 GCA_001855655.1 Leptopilina clavipes | reverse complement strand
TGAACATTCTACTGCCATATTAGCGAAAGTTATTGACATTTAAAAAAATAGAATTTTTGAAAAATGTTACTTTTTGCGGTTTTTCGGTAATAAATTATCATTTAATTTTTAATATTTTGTATCTACTTTATAGTCGCTTTAAAGATGCATCGATCGATCTATTTTTGAACCTTATACGACCTAAAATTAACAAGTTATTGATATTTAAAAATTCAGAATTTTCCCAAAAAAAAGTGTGACTGTTTTTGACAGTATTTTTTAAATTGATTAAATTTTAATGAATAATTACTACATTACATAAAAATGAAATGTAGTAAAAACATTACATAAATAATGTATTGTAGTAAATAATATATTCGTAACGAAAGAAAATTTCCATGAAGAAGCAAAGTGTCCATGAAATGAACACAAAATTTCTACATCAACTTTGAAGCTGTTTTTGAATTGAAATTGCCAATAATGATCTTAACCTGAAGATTAGTCTATTCATAAAGATTATAAACTTTAAGATAAGTTATCAATACACATACCCAATCTTCCCTTTCGTCAGGAATTGTTCTTTGTTGAAGAACAGTTCTTCACTTTCGGGACGATGCCTATTGTCAAGATTGTGATTGATGACAGGCTCATTTTTTACTTCGGTTGTTGAACTACTGGATTCTGCTGTTAATTCGATACTTCTCTCGTCCTAAATATAGAAGAATTTTTTAATTAAATTATCTTTATTCTAACAATTATGAATTATGAATTATCAATTATGAATTATCAATTATGAATGATCAATTATGAATTATCAATTATGAATTATCAATTATCAATTATCAATGATCAATTTAAAGATATTTACCTCTTCCTTCAGTTTTTCCAGTAACATCTTTCGCTCTGCCTTAAGATTCTCCGCTTGTTCAATCTGACTTGTGGTCTTTAGACCCGAAAGTTCCAATAAAGCCAGATGTGCATCTTTTTCTGAAACTGCTGCTTTTAACGCCTCACGTCTGAGGATGAACACACAAATAAGATATTTAAAAGACGGTTTGAAAACTCCAAGAAGGAAAGGTTATCCAATCATTGTAACCTTTCCGAATTGATAAATTATCATTGTCAGTTAGTTCATAAAAATAATTACTTCATTTGATGTAAATCTTCCATTTGGGTTGTTCTTTCTTCAGCAAGACGCTCAAGTTTTCTTTCCGATTTTTGAAGTTTATTCAACAATGGTCTGCACGTAGGGCACTTTAGAGCAGAGACAGTTTGAATTGATGCGATCTTTTGCTCCAATTTCCCTATCTAAAAATGGAACAAAATAGTTAGGGAAATGATCATTAATACAGAGGAACCTAGATTATTCGAACTAATTCGCTTGTTCGGATAATCGAAAGTTTGGATAAAATATTTACAGTTCGGATAATCAAGGTTCCACTGTAATTATATTGAACTGTAATTACATTAATCCAGTTGGCAAAAAACCGTTCTAAAAACGTTTTTAGAACGTTTCATGTCTGCCAAATAATGTTCCAAAACATTTTAAGAACATGGATGTTCAAATAATGTTCTGGAACATTTTTTGGCTGACATGAAACGTTCTAAAAACGTTTTAAGAACGTTTTAGGAACGTACATGGTTTTTGCCCACTGGGAACTTACTATGTAAATAGTAATTGATCAACAGATTGAAAATTATTTTGCGTTTTAATAAAATAAAATCACCATTCACCTTTTCAATGGCAGTTTTCTTGGAGTCGATTTCATTCCTTAATTTCTTCTCCCCTTCGTCAGTCATGATGACACTTTCCTTGAGAGCTTCGCTAAGTTCCTCGATTCTACTTTTCTTCTCGCGAAGATCAATCTCCAGTTCCTTTTCTCTTTCCTCCTTTTCTTTGACAAGTCCCACAAGAGCTTCGATCTGCTCGAGATCAATTCTCTCATTAAAGGCTCTTTCCAGTGAATCAATTTCTTCCTCCAATTGTGCCACTCTCTCGTCCCTTACTCTGATCTCTTCCTTCAGAACACCAATATCCTCAGCTTCATATTCTTCTAATTCTTTTTCCATTTTGTTCATTTCCTTTACAAGTTTATTCAATCTGTCCTGCCACTCAATCATCTGCTGCTCATATTCTTGAATTTTGTTATCTTTCTCCGATAATGCGTGTTCCATTTCCTTCATTTTTTGCTCCCTTTCCTTCAACTTTTGATCCTTTTCGAATAACTTTCTATCCTTTTCAATTATCTTCTGCTCTCTTTCGAGTAATTTTTGATCCTGTTGTTCAATGATTTGCTCACTTTCGATCAGCTTTCGATCATCAAATTGAACATTATTGGACTGATCAAGAAGATCTCTGTCAATCATTGTACCACAATCCTGATGATCACGATTTTTTCTTTCATTCCTCATGGATTCCTTTTCAAGAAAGTCGATACGCTTTTGCAATTGATCCATTCTATCTTCTCGGTCTTTCAATTTCTGCTTGATCACATCGACATTGTGCTCCTTGACATAGTCTTCTAAGTGCGTCACCATTTCTTCTAATTCAATAATTCGTTCGCGTTCAATTTTAATTTCTCTCTCGCCATTCATTCGAATCCAATCCTCAAGTTCTTGTATTCTTTGACTCTTGTCGGCTAATTCACATCTAAGATCATGAAGTTCCTTCACATCGGGATTGTGCTTGAGAAAATCTTGAAATTCAGCAACAGTATCTTCAAGTTCCTCGATTCTCAATTTCCTCTTTTCAAGTTCAATGGCGAATTCCTGAATTCCTTCCGGATTGGAATGTCGCTTAAGTAATTTCTTCATAAGCGTCATGTCGCGTTCGAGTTGAAGAATTTTACGATTTTTCGTCTCAATGTCACGCTTCCATGTATCTCGTCCGTCAGCAGCGCTTGATTTTACAGCACTCGGTCCCGATTGGTCGAAAAGATTCCTCGCGTATGGTTTCTAAGTCAGCAGTTTGTCACAAAAATAAAGAAGCAATATTTTGAATAAAGAAAAAATTTTTTTCCCAAAGAAGAAAAAAAAAAGCACTGAAAGATTTAAAAAAAGAGAAGAACTTTTTTTTGTCACAAAAGAGTGTCTTTGAATGGATACAAACGTATACGTGTCCATTTGGGCATTTTTTATACGACCTACTTGAACTGCTTCTTTATTATTTTAATAATTTTTTTTTTCAAACATCTTTTCATTCTTTCGATATATTTTTTATCTACACACGTATATACATATTATGTATATTCATTAATCCGATAGTAATTAATATTATTGTTTGTCGTTATTCTTCACTTTTTTTTTAAAGTTAAAACTTCGTTAATTCTATCGTTTAAGTACGTTCAATAATGGTCATGTAGCATTACGTAAAATAATTATTATTGTGTCAATCAGTTGTTCGTTATGTTATATATATACGTTTATAATCTCGCTTAATAAGCAAATTGTACTGAAATTAAAGGAGAATTTGTCTCCAACCAAAATGGACATTAGAAGAAGCTTTTTAAGAATCCGGCAGGTCCAGCCTGTTTTTTTCCCCCATTCAAAAACACAATAAATTAATTAGTAGCAATTATTAATTTTTAATTTAAAATTTATAATTAGTAATTTGTAAGTAATTTAACAGTTTTTCATTTACGATTGCGCATTGTTGAGTATCCAGATGGAAAGCGTGAAAATTGAAAAGAGAAGAGTTAGTGAACTGTTTAAAAATATATATTATTATTAATATTGAAATCAAAGAAAATTATTTGTGTGAAAATTTTTTACTGACCTCTTGTTGCTGAGCGGCTGTCGCCTTTAATTTGGCTTGTGCGGCTTTCAATGCTCTAAATAGGGCAAGGAATTCATTCATTGTAATTAATTGGCATTTTTCTTTGTAATTAAATTATTTACATTCGGGTCTCGTAATTGCAAGAATTGTAATTTCTCCCTTTTGCTGCCACTTGCTTTGCGCATTTTTGTCTGGAATTTATGACACTGAGAGTTGATTATATCAGCTTGTAGTGACGAGGGAGTCTTGTTATAACCTTGCAGTTACGAGACCTGATTGTATATACGAGACCTGATTATATTTTGCAAGTGAGATTTAATTTTTCCTTTTCTAGTATTTGAAATCATTGAAGGAACTTACTCTTGAAGATCCCTAATTTGTTTCTCCTTTGTGTTCTGCTCCTCTTGAGTCATTTGCATTAATTGCAACAGTCTCTCTGTTTCTGCGGAACTTCTTCCAGCTTCTTCTTTCGCCTTTTCCAATTCATTCTCTGCATTTTCCAATGTTCTTTGCAATTCCGCCATTCGTTTGTCTGGCGAACCTCCACTCTGTAAGAATTTTGAAGTTGGAAAAATTTTCCTAAACAATTAATAAGAATGAAGAGGAAATAATTAAATATGGAGTAGGATGTAATGAAAAGGGAATGTGGGGGATAAAAGGGATAGAAGGTTTATGCGGAGATAGGAAGAGAGGGAGAAGAATTGGGTCGTATTCCGAAGGTGGCAGTTTCATTTCTGAACAGGAGAATGTTTAGTGAGTGTAAAGGAAGAAGAGGTTAGAGGAGGAGTTAATTGAAAGCATAAAGGAGTAGATAAAGGTAAAGGAGTAGATAAAGATAAAGGAGAGAAGATTCAAGGGAAAAGGGAGACTAGGAAGAATCTGGATTGGGTATTTTCATTGGGGAGAGGATTGAGTAAGGAGGATAGGAGGATAGGAGGATAGGAGGATAGGAGGATAGGAGGAAGGAAAAAAGAGAAAAGATAATGTAGAGAAAAAGGAATGGAGAAGGAAGCAAATGAAGATAAATGGCAAAAGATGCATTGGAGGTGTGGAGTAGAGAGGTTTGGGAGAAAATATGAGAAACAATGGAGGAAAAATAAGAACAGATAATTAACAGAAAAAGGAGTGGAGGAAGGAGCGAAAGGAAGTAAATAACGTAAGATCCAATGGAAGTGTAAAGTAGAGGATTGAGAGAAAACATGAGAGAGGATAATGGAGATGAAAAGGAAGAGTCGAAAGAGGGATGGAGATGGAGAATAAGGGACAAAGATACAATTAAGGAAAGATTATAATAAGATTATGCAGAGGAAAAGAAAAAGAGGAAGGAGCGAATGGAGGTAAATGACGAAAGATCCAATGGAGATGTGGAGTAGGGATTTGGGTTAATATGTGATGAAGGGTAATGGAGAGAAAAAGGAAGGAAGCGTTTGAAGAGGGATGGAGTTGGAGGAAAAGGGACAAAAATACTATAGAGGAAGGGTAACAGAGGAAAGAAAAGGATTATTCAGAGGAAAAGGAATAGAGGAAGGAGGTAAATGACAAAAGATGCAATGGAAGTGTAAAGTAGGGAGGATTAGAAAAATATATGAGAAAGGATAATGGAGAGGAAATGAAAGGAAGCGTTGAAAGAGGAATGGAGATGGAGGAAAAGGGACAAAGATACAAAGGAGGAAAGATTATAATATCATTATGCAAAGGTTAAGGGATGGAGGAGAGAGATAATTGAGGTGTGGAGTAGAGAGGATTAGGAGAAAATACGTTAAAGGATATTGGAGATGAAAAGGAAGGATGCGTTGGAAGAGGGATGGAGTTGGAGAAAAAGGGACAAAGATACAAAGGAGGAAATATAAGGAAGGAAGGAAGGGTTAAAAGGGGAGGTGTGGAGTAGAGAGGATTAGGAGAAAATATGTTAAAGGATATTGGAGATGAAAAGGAATGATGCGTTGGAAGAGGGATGGAGTTGGAGAAAAAGGGACAAAGATACAAAGGAGGAAAGATAAGGAAGGAAGGAAGGGTTAAAAGGGGATGGAGATGGACGGAAAAGGAGGAAAGAAAAGGATTATTCAGAGGAAAAAGAATGCAAGAAGGATCGAATGGAGGTAAATGACGAAAGATCCAATGGAGATGTGGAATAGAGGGATTTGGGAGAAAATATGAGGAAAGATAATGAAGAGAGAATGAAAGGAAACTTTGGAAGAGGAAGAAGATGGAGGAAAAGGGACAAAGGTACAATAAGGGGTGGAATAGAAAAAATTAGTAAGAAGAATGAAGAAGGATAATGCAGTTATAGAGTCTTTTAGTATAAAAGGAAGAAGACCAAAATGAAAAATTGCCTTTTGCAACTGTTGTTCGAGCTGGTCCATTTTGGCTTTCCGTTTCTTCAGTTCCTGATCGAGATTTTGAATAGATCTCTCCTTTTCTTCTATCGTCCTTGCCTTCTGATCGACCATTCTTGCCTTCTCCTCCAAGTGCTTTTTCTGCTCATCCACCTGACGTTTCTGTTCCTCCAATTGTTTTTGCTGTTGACTAGTATCTCCGCCAGCTTTCGCGGGTGAAGCTTGAAGTTTCTTGTTTGCTTCGTGAAGATCCACCTGTACCAGAAAATAATCATCAATCAGAACGAAATTTCAATACTTATAATTTTAAAAAGCAAAAAGACAATTTAAACATTATTCAATTCTCCTTTGAATTATTTCACACAACTCTTATCGTGAATTTATTCAAAAAGAAAAATGAATTCTATAGTTGAAGAAAAGAATAGTCAAAAAACATGCAAATAGCAAAAAAAAAAGAATTATGAATAACATTGAATCAAAAATAAATACTCAATTGTTGCAAAAATTGATCAGTACTGAATCTACAATGATAAATAGTGACAGTAACAGAGTTTGATTCATTTTATTTAAAAAGAAGAATTTACTTGACTGTAAATAATAAATGAAGATTTCATTTTAAATTAAAAATTTAATTTTCATCTTCATTTTCATTGTTCAGCTCATCATTTTTTGAAATAATTTTTACAAAAAGAGGTGCATCGTTGTATTATTTTGGCTAATGCAGTTTGATTTTGCAAAATTAATAATAAAGAATACATTGCATGTACATAAATTGTAATTTGATGCCTAATTGATATATCTGAGAAATTGAAAATAAATCATACATAAGCGATATAAAGATACGATAATATATGGCTGATTTTCACAAAACTGTCGAATTTCTAAAACAAGTTTTCTTCAGAAAAAAAAAGAAACGAAATATGAAATTTCATTCAAGGCGAAAAATTCGACAGTTACGTGATAATCATCCATACAATATGTTTAATAGAATCTAAGGCACGACGCAGGTGCACTGAAGCAGTGCATGCTTTTGTGGGGGGTCTTTGATGCAGTAAATCGATAATACAAAATAATGTTTCACGCGTGACATTCTGACACTGACAATTTAAAGTCTTGCAAGAAACAGTGATCCCAATATAACTTTCATAAAGAAGAGAATATCAAATTTTCATGAAAATTGTCGTCAGACACTATTTATAATTCTCACTTAGTTTCAAAATATCCGATGAATATCAAAGTTCCGATAAAAGCACTTTGATTTATGTTAAGAACGTTTCTTACATTCCAAAAAGTCTTTCTATTTTTAAAGAAATTATCCTTCTTTTAGAGCTGAGAAAATTTATTTATTTCCAACAAACGAAAATATTTTTCGTTGTTGGAAATAAATAAAATTTAACCTGTAAAATTATGTTTTCTGATTTGCTTTGCTTTTATGTTAATTTTTATAAAAAAAAATTGTCTTAAATTAATTAATTTCTTATTGTATTAATTATATGGCAAGAATTATTATTATGTAGAAATATAATTTATCTTTGTACTTGAAATCATGAAAAATCATTAATGATTTTGAAAAAGATGAAAAAGAAACTGAAGAGAAACTTTATCAAAAAATATAATTGCAAGGATTTGGAATATTTTTGCAAGACTTGAATTGTTAGGGAAAAGCTGAATCGCAACAACATGAAGATTCGAAGACAATCGTTCAAGATAAATAAATAGTGAATAGCGTAAAAATAATAAGACGTCGATTATGCAGAAAAGAATGACAAGATGATATAATATTTTCCCCGGAAGAAGATTAAAAATGTCTCTTGCTCGACGAAAGTAAAAAAGTGGCGAAGTGAGAGGTGCGTAAAAAATTTTTGTGTATCATATGTATTTGTGAGCGTGCTGGGCAATCATCGAGCTCTAAATTTGACAGTATCTTCGCAGGACGTCAAGGACGAGAGCGGCCTGCTAACCTGATTTTTCTGCAACTCCTGACACAGCATTTCAATTTGTGTTTGAAATCGTTCGCGTTCGACTGTCGCCTGTTGAACTTCCTCTCGCGCTCGATCCAATTCCTTTCGCAATCGCGCAGCTTCTGATCCATTTTGTTGATTTTGATTCTGATGAAGATTCGCCTGCATCTGTTGAATCTGCTGCTGATGTGCGTGCAATTGCCTCTCCATTGTCTGCGCCCTCTTCTCAGCACTGTCAGCCCTTTGCTTCTCAGTTTCGCACATCTTTCGCCATTGTTCAATTTGCTCCTTGGACGCAGGAGCGCCGGATGCTGCGGCAGCGAGTTGCTTCTGAAGTTCCTGAATTGTCTTCTCCGCGATCTCGGCGCGTTGTCTCTCCTTATTCTGATTCTGCGTGAGGGTCTGAACCTGCTGAGTGAGACGATGAACCTCCCTAAGTTGAGCCTCCATTGCCTCTTGTGCGGCTCGATCCGGCGTCTGCGTTTGCGCTCTCTGCTGCAATTGCAACTGCAATTGCTGAACCTGCTGCTGGAGTCTGATAACTTCCTCTCGTTGTTTCTCGCCCTCGGCCTCACTCGTATTCAACTCCTGTCGGAAATTCATCAACATGTCTTGAGACTTCTCCAATTGAATCACGAGTTGATCCCTCTCGACCTGCAATTGTTTCGCCTCCGCTTCCAATTTCTCTTTAGCTTTCTCAACCTTCTCGGCGTGTTTCTCACGATTTTCGTGAATTGCGGCAAGTTTGTCGCGATCTCTTTGTGCCAATTGAAGATCATGCTGAAGACGTGCAATCTCCTCATTGCCGGCCATTTGATGATGTTGCTGACTTCTTCTCAACTCTTGTCTCAAGGCATCTCTTTCCTCTCGCGAAAGATTCACTTCACTGTTCAATCTCTCGAGTTCCTTTTTCGCCACCTCGGATGCTTCTTGGAATTTCGTGATGTGCATCTGAGACTTCTCCAATTCCTTGGCAAGACGACCAGCCTCTAATTCAACTTGATCCCTGGCTGTAATTGCCTTGTCGAGACTCGCCCTCAATCTTTCCACCTCGATACTTGCGCTCTCTGATCTTGTTTTCCCTTCGGTTTGCATCAGCCTCTCTAGACGGACAATTTCAACTCGAAGTTTCTCGTTGTCCGCCTCGAGTGCATCAGCTCTTAGCTTCATTTTATCGTAGCGATCCTTGATCTTCTCGGCTTCAATTCTAGCGCGTTCGATCTCGGCTCGATTCTTTTCCTCTGATTGACGCACTTTGTTCGCTTCATCGCGCAATCTATCGAGTTGCAATTGTGACTCATGGAGCTTTGTCTCGAGATCGGCAATTGTCGATTGAGATCGTTTGAGCTCATTCTCACGCGCTTCCAGGCGCTCCTTGGTCCTTTCCAGATCCTGCTGGAGTTTACCACCCTCGCTCTGCCACTTCTCATGCTCGTATTGGTATTTACCTCGAACGCCTTGCTCCCTTTCCAAATCGGCTCGCAATCTGGATGCTTCCTGCTCGGCCTTCCTTGCTCTTTCGAGCTCCGCCACTGTCTTCTCAAGACGATCTCGCAGCCTCTCGTTATCCAGCTTCGCCCTCTCGTATTCGTCCTTCTGACGCTCCGTGTTCTCTTGATATTTTCCAAAACGTGCCGCGTACCTCTCGCTTTCGTCACGTGAACTCTCGGCATCGGCTCGCAATCTCTCGGCCTCGGCCTGTGCCTTACGAACCTCCGCCTGCTGACGATCGTGTTTCTCGTACATTTTCTCCAATTCGAGTTGCATTCGTGCGAGTTCCTCTTGTGTTTTCTCAGTGGCTCCCTGAGCCTTGTGCAATTGCGATTGTGCTCGCTCTAGCTCGAAGCTTATCCTCTCATTGTCGGCGACCAATTTCTCTCGCTCGTTCTGCAAACGACGCATTTCAATCTGTGACTTCTCGTACCTCTCGCGAACCATTTCTAAATCAACAGTCAATCGATCGAGATCTTCCTTGGATTTCTCCTCATGTTCCTTGGTTCTTCCAAGCTGAAGTGCAGCTCTGTCGTACATTTCCTGAATGCGCGACAGTTCTTCTTGAGCCTTGCGCGCCTCTTCTCTGCTCTTTGCACCCAGCATCTGTTGCTTCTCCGCTTCCAATTCTAAACGATCCTTGTCCGCTTCCAGAACGTCAATTCGATTTTGCAATCGGTACACTTCACTCTGTGATCTACAAACAAACAGTTTTTTACTTATTTCGTACCGTGAAGTGATTAAATAAATTTTGTATTCAGGGGTGAGATTCTGTAACTTTATATTCAATACCGTTTCTTTTCACTTTCACACCAACTGTAATTCACTTCACTTTTACTTCACTTTCACTCCAATTTGAGTAAATGTGAAATGAAAGTTAAGTGTTAAATGTAAATGTAAATTAAATGTAAAGTAACATTGGAGTAAATGTAAAGTGAAAGTGAAAGTGGAGTGAAATTAAATTGAAATTGGAGTAAAAGTGGAATGGAATTGTAGTGAAAGTGAAATTGGAGTGAATTTAAAGTGAAATTGAAATAAATGTGAAAATGAAGTAATATTGGAGTGAATTTGAAGTGAAAGTGGAGTGAATGTGGAAGTAAAGTAATATTGGAGTGAAATTGTAGTGGAAGTGAAGTGAAAGTGGAATTAAACTAAATTGCAATTGAAGTAAAAGTGGAGTGAAATTGTCGTCGAGGTGAAGTGAAAGTGAAATTGGAGTGAAAGTGGAGTGAATGTGAAAGCGAAGTAATGTTGGAGTGTAATTGTAGTGGAAGTGAAGTGAAGTGAAAGTGAAAGTGCAGTTAAACTAAATTGAAATTGGAGTAAACGTGGAGAGAAATGGTCGTCGAAGTGAAGTGAAAGTGAAGTGAAATTGCAATTTAAGTAAAAATAAAATTGTAGTGGAACTGAAGTGAAAGTGAAATTGGAGTGAAAGTGAAGTAAATTTGAAATGAATGTGAATGTGAAAGTGAAGTAATATTGGAGTGAATTTGAAGTGAAAGTGGAGTGAATGTGAAAGTGAAGTAATATTAGAGTGAGATTGTAGTGAAAGTGAAAGTGAAAGTGAAAGTGAAAGTGAAAGTAAAATTGGAGTGAATTGGAAGTGAAAGTGAAATGAAGTTACAAAATCGCATTATCTTTATGAACATCATGGAATGGATTAGATCTTCAGAAAAGTTTATTAATAATCACCTAAATCATAAAAATGACTAATTTAATAACAAAAATTGTTCCTAACATAATAGTGAACATTCTTTCTAAAAATAAAATGAAAAGCTAATAAACTACTTACCTGTCATACTTCTCCATTACTTTTTCACACTCTTTATTGCTTGTTTCTCGTTCCTCGTGTGCTTTATTCAGAGTGTACTGAATTTTCTCCATTTTATCTTTCAGAATTTCAATTTCCGTCAAAGCGTCGTCTTTTTCAAGCTGTGAATCAGAAATCAATTATTATTCATTGTAATAATTCTTTCGTTTATCTAAACTATTAATTAATATTTTCTGTTTACAAAAATCGTTTCTAATTAGGTATTAAAACAAATGAAGAAATTTTTTCTCTGCGATAATAAATGAATAAAAATTTGTTTCTGTAATTAATGAATTAAAAAAAATCAAACATAAGAAAGTAACCAAATAATTTCCATTATTTTGTTATTTTTTATTATATTTGACGCTTCATTACATACGCATATTTTTTGATGAGATGTATGAGTCTTTTCCCATCGGTCTTTCACTAATTCAAGCTCCGATAATGCATTTTCTTTATCACGCTGCAATTTTGCAGTCTGGCTTTGTGAGAATTCCAGCCGCTCATGCAGTTTTTCCATTTCCTCTTGGAAGTTATCTCGCTCCTTTTGTAGTCGTTGCATAATAATCTGAAGTGAAAAATATTTTATGAACGCAAAATGCTTTTATAAACTCGTTTAGTAAAGTATCCCTTGAAAATCTTTGATCTCCTTAGAGATTTCCATTGAACGTTCAATTTATTTTCCATATTATATGTGTGAACGTCCTTATGAAAAGAGACCATTTTGGTTTATTTCATAAAGGTGATAATCGCATTGACGTTCATGCAAAAATGACCGTTATTGAAATCGACAAAGTGGTCCCTTTTCTTACAAACGTCCATACTATCGACGGAAATTATCAAACCACTTCTTTTTAAATAAGTGGAAAAAATAATATAATAATAATATGAAAAATAAAATTTTTGTTAATTTCGTTTTTAATATAAATATTTATTTGTATCATCAAATAATCTTTATTTGAGTCAATTATTTGATTATAAAAATAATTTGATTAAAATACAGAGATTATTGATTCAATTATAGTTTATTTGATTGAAATAAAAATTATGCGAACAAAATCCAATACCTGAGCTTTTTCGTATTTATCCTGAAGACGATCAACTTCCAATTGAATTGTTTCTCTTTCCTTTTGCATTCGCGTTGCCTGACCAAGAGACTTATCCAATTGACTTTGAACATTCTCAAAGTCATAGTTCTGTTTTTCTCTCTCCATTTGCATCTGTGGGAAAACCATTTTTATATAATTACATTATTATATAAATGATAAATTTACAGTTTAAATTATCAATTTTTTTTTCTTTTTGGTGTTAATGACTTTTTTTCACCATTTTTTTCAAATTTTCTTTTTAACTGTAAATTAGAAATTGTATTTTTCAATTAAAAAGGAAAAATAAAAAAAATCCTTACCCTACGGATTTCTGTTTGGGACTTCTCCCATTTCTCTTGGAGTTTGTCTACCTCGCTCTGAGTTTTATCAAGAAGATTTTGTATCTTATCTTGTTGAAGTTGAGCTTTGCCCAGGGTAGCTTGAGTCCGCTCAAGTTCTTCCTGAGCTTTTTCAAGCTCACCCACGGCCTTATCTCGCTCGGAGTGCAACCGAGCTACAGTTGCCTGTGCCCGGTCGTACTCGTCGCGAAGGCTTTCTTGTTCAGTCTGGGCGTTCTCCAGTCTTGCCTTGAGCCGATAGACTTCACCTTGGCTCTTCTCCACCTAATATAGGAGAAAAAAAAAATTACCATCAGAAATTCAAAACAAGTTGTAAATGAAAGCTGACCTAACTCATATAGTAAATGAACATATTTATGTTCATTTCATGAACATTTTGCTTCCTCTTTGCGATCATCAAAAAAATTTGCTTCCTCGTGGAGGAAGCATTTAGATTATTTTATTTTCCAAGAAAAATGAAAATTCTTTGCATCAAGACCAATCTTTTCGTCTTGATGCAAAGAATAAGATTTAAATAAATAGTTAAATAATTTGTAAAAAAGAAAAAAAAATTTTTTTTAAAAAGTGAATTCTTGAGCTTTAATTGTAATTAATTTTCTAAATTTTTAATATAATTTATACTTTATATAGATCATTCGATTCGTCTCGATGCAAAGAATAAGATTTTATTAAATAGTTATATAATTTGGAAAAAAGAAAAAATTTTGTTGTAAACAAGAGAATTTTTGAGCTTTAATTGTAATTAATTTTCTAAATTTTTAATATAATTTATACTTTATACAGACCATTCGATTCGTCTTGATGCAAAGAATAAGATTTTATTATACATCAACTTCAATATCTTTAATAAAAAATAATTTTTTGAAGAAAATGAATTTTTTGATAAAAGCCCAAAAAAAATTTTTTTTTAGTATTTTCAAAAATCCTTGTGTCCATTTTGAGATATTAATATGGTAAATATGCCTAACAATTTTTACCTAGATTCGTTAAAACCTCTTCGAGTTATCGTTATAATAAAAAACGGGATCACACACACAACACAC
>JUFY01023501.1:0-10628 GCA_001855655.1 Leptopilina clavipes | reverse complement strand
TTTAAAATAAGAATTCTTTTTTTATGAATTTGTAAATAATAAAAGAATACAATATACTTAAAAATTACAGTTTTGTAAGTTAAGATAATAAAAGTTAATTCATAACTTCAGTGAGTAAATAAAAGCAAACAATCTTTAATTCTGAATAAATAAACATTGATAGAAAACTTTTTTCATTACACAGTTTTCTTTTCAAGGGAAACTTTAAACTTCTTTATGATAATGCATATGATAGTCATCGTTTTTTTTTCTTAACTTTCTCAGGGACAGTAATTCTTTTTCTGCATTGAACAGAAGTTATTTATATTTCCATTTAGAAAACGTTTATCTAAACAATTCGCTGTTCTGCAGAAAAAAAACACAGTATAGAAACTAGATAAATTTTTTTCATTCTTTGCTTTTAATTTTGGATTTTATAATTTTATTCAAAATTTTGGATTTTAATTTTATACTTTCAATCACTTTTATTCCTTTTATTTTACTTTATGTATGTAGTATTTTTATTATTACTATTATATTATTGATTTTAACCAAAAAGAATGCTAATTCTAAAGATTTTCGTTTCATTGGAAAAAAAAATTGTCAAGACGTTGAACGGATGATGATAATTAAAATTAGATACAGAAACAAAGCCGAGATAATTGAATCAATTTATCCAGAGAGCAGTGAGACAGATGATGTGCAAGCATTGTTTTCTGACACCTTCAATTTATTACCAGTTGACATTTCAATACCCTTTTTGGATTTTTTCAATGCCTTTTGAAGTTTATTGCCACTCAAAAAGCCTTTCAACTTTTGTGTTATTTATACAAAAGTATAGGACTATACAAAAGTATATAGCAATCTATTAATTTTCGTATATATATACTTTTAATGATGCTATGGAACTTTTTTAATAATTAATTAATGGAACGCAATAAAAAAAGTTTTCAAAACCACACAGAATATATATATATATAATTATTTTAGAAAGTTTACCTGAAAAATTTTCTGCTTCCCTTGTGATGATATTAATTGAATTGAAAAAAGTTGACACATATGTCGGAAAATACACGCACACAACTATTAATATTATAAAACACTACCATCTACAGAAATTGTATTTTATCTTCATCCCATATCTCAGCAGACATTCATTTTTATTAAAAGGAACAAATTCTCACAAAAGCACTGAACAATTTCATTCAGAGTGGTGTTCCTCCGTTCATCACACTGCACTTTCATCAATAACAACAAACACTGATGGTGATAATGCTGATGATTCACTATATAGAAACGTTGATATAACGAATCCTTGGAGTAAATTGTCGTTCCATTGTTATTTATAGCTTTTTCTCAATTCATCAGGTTAAGGAAACGCTTCGTTCAATAAAACAAAATTGGCACACACGTCTTTAACCTCTCGAGTGTTGTAAGAAAACTTTTCCAAACACTCGTCGGCTCATCCAGAGGATCCAGAGTAGTTGTTCCCAGCAGCCAACTATATAAACTTTTTTTTCTCTCTTTTTCTCTCACCCTCTTGTTAACTCTCAAGAGAAGTTTCAAATCACTATTGCTTTAGTGTTAGAAGAAATTTTCCGTTTAGATTTTCCTCACTTTTTTGAATATTTACTCAAGGTGCAATTATTTTCCCTCGCGGTTCTTCTTCAAAAAATGGAACACGAATATGATGGAGAAAAAGATTTCTTAACTAACTGGATGTGGATCCAGTGATCCCAAGTTTCCCAAAAACACATCCGAGTCTTGTAAGTTAACGAGAGAGACAAGCAATTCACATTTCTTGCAAATTTTCATTGATTGAGAAACTATGAAATAAAAATCATGTCGAAACTATTTTCAATCTTCTTCTTCTTCTTCTTTGAATTTTGCGCAGGAAGTTTATTGAAGAGCATAAAACCACAGTAAACACATATATCACGTTTGTATATAAGTTACTATTTTTAAAAACATTCTTCTTGATACGACACTAACAGTAAATAATGCTCCGAGTGGAAAAAAATTCTAGGAAGAATAGAGAAATATTGATACTAGGGAAAATATTCTGTTTTCGATTATCTTTTTTCCTTCGACGTGCACTTTATACTTTTACTGCTTGAAAAGTAACAAACACTGTACACGTGCTACAACTAGATGACTATAGGTAAGGCCACAGATGAGGCCGCATTCAAACGCGCCGGACGACAAAATGCCATGCCGCAACAAAACTACCCTCAATACGCCTGAGAAAATGTACACAAATGATGGCAGAGACATCTCACCAAGGGTGGTTTAACACACTGTTGAAAAATCAGCAAATCGATATCATGTGGCGTTACTTTCGGAATCTACTTAACCAAGGATTGAGAGAAGAACGTTTACCATCCGATAGTAAACGGCATAAAGGGAGATTATCAATAACAATTGTGGATATTGTCACTTTTCCACCGGAAAGTCCAAATATTCTAAATCAACCCTAATCACTTACAGATTTGCAAAAATTAAACAAAACTTTGTATTGAAAGGAAATAAGATTTAATAAAAAAATAAAATTCAAATAATGATTTTTTCGGTTCAAAATTTCTTTCCCGATGTGGTAAAATATTCATGAAAGTTTAAGTAAGGAAACTTTTCCATTCAAAAATTCATTACTTTTTAAACTTTGATCTAAAATGATCCTCAGAGTTTATAGTTTGCAAGTAATCCAAAAAGTATAATTATACCATGAGGTAAATTTCAGCGAAAGGCAAGAATTTTTAAATTAATTTTTCAGAAACTCAAATCTCGGTTACACGTTTAAATATATGGTACTCTTATCTCTAAATCGGAATTAATTAAAAAAATTACAAATTTAATTAGCAAAATCATTTATGCAAATAGTAAAATTTCTATTATTAATACATTCAAAAAATAAATTTATTTGGTTTAAATAATGATCATTAATTTAAATTATGATCAATTGACTATTATCAAACAAATATTTATTAGTATTAAAAAAATGTTTATTAGTAACAAATAAATATTAATCAAATTTAACTAATTTTATGTTATTTTTTGACTGACGAGAAGATATATTTTTATTAATAATTAGTTATTTTTCATTAATTGAAGCAAAAAGACTTACTTCTAAGACAAAAAGCTTTATTTCTATAATATTAGTTATTAATTAATTTTGTTCAAAAAAAGTTAACAAAATCTTGGCTAATTTTTTGTTAAGATAGCAATTAATGTAAAGAATAACTAATTATTACTAAAAAAAAATTACCAATATAATTTTTAATAACTGAAAAATAGTCAAATTTGACCAAATTTGAATTAACTAATAAATTTTTATTATTTTCACACAATCAAAAAATGAATTTAACTATTAGTTAAATTATTAAATTATTTTTCAGTAGATTATAATAGAAATATTACTATATGTAATCAAGGGCCGATTATTAGCTCCTAAATTTGTTATTTTCAATTTTCAGATTTAGAGCGAGAGAGAGAGGATTTTTCTAAAAATTAGATATTCTACTCTTTCTACTCAAAAAAATTAAAATTTTTTCAAATATAAATAGAAAAAAAAATTCAAAAAATGAAACAAAATAATAAAACGAATAAATTTTTTTCAAAATTAAAAAACATTTGTTTAAGTTTAAAAATACGAGATTGAGCAACAGCAAATGAAAATTTATTACATTCTAAAGAATGAAAAAATTTTTTTCTCTGCGCTCTCAAAGTTCGAATTTAGTATAAACAAATTTCTATCCGTAAACGGTTTGTTGATTTTAAATGAGTATTTCTAATTTGATTTATATCGCGTGTAATTAACATCCAGTGAAACGGAAAATATGAAAAAAATGAGAAAAATATTTTTAAACATTTGGTACAAAAGAAAAACAAGTTTTATTTCATATAAAAATAAAATAAAACATTTTTTACTAGAACCAAAATAATAAATCAAATATTTTCTTTTATGAACTTTATTTCCTTCGTAAAAATTTTAGATATTTTCAGTTAAAATTTACTGGCATAGAAAATTGCGAGTTGTTAAAGTCAGATGCAACGATGTTATTTTAATATCAAATTTAAATCGAAATAAGCTATAAAAATAATAATCAAAATTTTTTAATTAAAAAAAAATTAATTAGTAACTAAAAATTCATCTAAAGTCAAATTAAAAAAAAAAATTTGCCACTGCAAATATTAATGCATATAGGTCAGAATAATAATAATATTCAGAGAATTTTGAAAAATAGTCTGAAAACTTTGAAAACACATCATTTAATGACGGTCGCCACGTGAAATAATCGTTGTAAAACATTTTATCGTTAATAGAATTTTGGTAGGTCAGTTATTACGGTCAAGTACGCTTAAAAAATGTAATAATTTTTGGTCAAATATTCCGCATAAATGTATATTATTATAGAGGGGTATATATGCAAATTATCAATTTAAACTTCAATTATATCCACTATAAAAATAGGTGATCGTTGATTTCATTATATGTAATATTAAACAAAAATATAAATTTTTTAATAACTTCAATTACCTTGGAAGAGGAGGCCACTCAGCGTCTGTGGTGGTTGTAGGTGCTGACGTACTTTTATTGGGAAGACTTAATCTTGGTCCAATGCGCAATGTCATGGGACGCCTTCTTCGTAAAGTATAATCTAAATCAACAATAAAAAAAAAAGAATCTTATTATTTATCTTCAACTTTCAAGCGTTTTGCGAATTATTAAAATTAGAAAACTCTCTAATGGGAAAAATTTACCACGAGAGAAAAGAAAGAGGCAAAGAAAAATTTTCTTATACTCAAAAAATAAATATTGAAACTTATATTTAATATTCTCTCTAAAAATATTATATTGTCATACCCGCACCAGTTCTTTCCTCCCTTGTCAAATAATTACTCAAATTTAATGAATTGAAAAATTCAGTCACTAATTTAAATATTTTAAATTAATTAAAATTTTTATTACACAATAAAAAATTAAACAAATTTTTCTATCCATTTTTCCATTATTGATATTTATAAATATGCAAAACAAAAGAAGTTTTTTGTCTCATTAATTAAATATATATTATTTTTGTTACTAAAAGGGAATATTTTTATCACATAATGAAATATGTACAAAAATGTACTGTAACTATAATCAAATGAAAATTATCATCGATTTTATAATTATATAGCCAGTGTTATGTATTTTTAAATGAATGAAGTAGATAAAGCCAATATGTGGTCCAGACACGTGGTTATCAATGTTTTATTCGAACGGGTTTTTAAGCTGATAAGCAGATCTAGTGATGTTCAATCATAAAATTAGAATCCCACATGCTTTTATAAATAAATTTATTTATTAATTTATTTATAAAATCGTGTGGAATTCTAATTACAATGAATTGCGATTCAATTATAAATTATTCAATTACTAAAATTTTATTATTAATTATTTATTTTATTGTTTCAAATCTAATTATTAATAAAATCGAAAAAAAATTTGAAAAAGATTTCATGTTTTTAAATCAGAAAAATACTATTACGATTCAGTTATACTGTACTCTAGTAGATAAGCTCAATTTTGGTCAGACAATTTGATACTCCTGATTTCTAATAGCAGGTACGTTAAAGTAAAAAAAGGGAATTAATAATTAGTACAAGTTGCACCTATGTAATTAAATTCGACACTATTATTTATGCATCGTAAATATAATTCGTGTTATGTAATTAATGTTATAATTCTGTTCGTTAAATTGTAAGTATAGAATGTATACCAAATTTAGGTCAGACAAACATTTATAGTAAAATTCATATTTGCATATAGGTATACACTCATATGTATCAATAAATTTAATCAGTTATGTAGATAATCGAAAACACATTTCTAATACATTTTGAAGTAGGTGCAGTCAATTTTCGATCAGACATATAGTTTATTTTACATTTATACCGCATAAAGATATCTATCCATTTTCCAATAAAAAATATGAGAATAATATTTAGAAGTAAAACATATCTTTGCAACGGTGAAAAATAAAATAAAAAAAATTATTAAAAAAAAACATACATACAAATAATAATTAATAATTAATTCAAAATAATTCAAAAGAATTAAAATTTTACCAAACAAGTTATTTAAAAAAATATATAGGTAGTAACAATCCAAACTGTTACTAACAATATTTTTTACTATTTTTTTGCAAACGCATGCGATTTTTTATTTATTTTTTTTTCATTACGTTTTTTAAGGTCCTTAAAAGAAAAAATTCTCAAGTTAATTGTTGATTGTTTTCGAACTGTTAATGAAATGAGTAAACCTTTTTTTTTTAGACCGAAGGGTAACATTTTTTACCCCCTTTTAGCTCATTGGATCGCATATCAGCAAATTACAGTTGACCAAAAATTTTTTATTCTGTATTTGCAACCTTGTTATCGTCCTCTTTGTGTGTTCGGTTAATTACCTAAAGTTATAATTAGTGATGCGTTAGAGAACCTCCTTTAACGTATTTACGCTCTAAATTTCTACCTCTCTTCAATATAAGCGATCATTTTTTTAAAAATATTTTTGCTAAAACCAATATTTTCCCATATGGAAAAATTATATATTCTTACACTGAAAAAAATTTATTTGATGCAAATAATGAATTATTACTATCAAATAAATTTTATTTGATGCAAATAATGAATTATTACTATCAAATAAATTTTATTTGAGTCAACTAAATGATATTTGATTCAAATACAGAAATTATTAATTCAATTACAGTTTATTTGACACAACTAAATTTTATTTGAGTCAAATTTGATTTAAATACAGAAATTATTATTTCACTCACAACTTATTTTATATTTAAATATAAAAATTACTTGGTTCGGTTATTTGAATCAAATAAATTTTTTTTCAGTGTAGTTATTATTATTAATAGTATTATTAAAAATGTTATTCTCCCCGTTCAACCCTTTCGCATTATTTGCATTGCACTGAAAAAGCATCTCAAGTAATTTTCACGTAAGCAAGAGGAATTTGTGGATTTGCAATTAATTAAACACTGCATGCGGTGAAGAAAATATTTATCAATCAAGAGAGAATGAGAGAGAGAGAGAGAAAGGGTTACTAAATGGAAATACTCTTAATGAACATTAATAATTATTACTCTAGCCAAAATATTTGCAATCGAAGAATGCCAGAATCATTGATTGATGTTAATTCCTAAATATTAAATAGCAAACATTGTTGCATCGAATTAATTTCTTTTAATTACATTCTTCCGATATAAAAATTATCATAATTTCTAAATTTAATTAATTTAATAAATACCTACATTTATTAACTAATTCTAAATTAAATTTTAATTAGTCGTTTCGTTTACTCAATAGTTTATAACAATGAATACTATAATTTTTGCTAAATCAAAAAAATAGTCATGATTTTCCAACTAAATAATTATTTCAAACTAAATCAGATTTAGAGGATGACATTTATGAATTTCTCTCGCATCTAATTTGTATTTTCGTGGAAAAACTTATTCTCCTTGTTAGAGTTCCGCTTTAATACACGCTCAAGTTAGCATTCATCACCTACCACAAAGTTGAATGTATATAGATTCTAATTTACTAGAGTAAATCAGAATTGTACCACTTGCTTAATAATATTATTACATTCACACAAATTTCACAGAATTAAAGCAAAAATTTTTTTTAATCTCTTAAAAACATTTTCTACGACTATAAAAAAAAATTTTCTAATCCACTTGCTAATCAACCCATTTTACAAATTCTTGACATTAAAAAGTAATTTTGGTGAAAAATTATTCGAGTTGTGAATTTTAATTGTTTAATTTGACTTTATTCGATTTCTTCATTTTCTAAAACTATTTGAATCAGTGACTGTTTTTTTTCTACTATCAAATTTTTAACTAATTCAGATTTAGAGACATACTTTTCTCGTTTTCAAGACCTTAGATAACATTTTCCGTTTTAAAAATCCCAATAAGTGATGATGACTGTAAGAGGAGAATAGAAATAACGAGCAATTTAGGGGGAATATTATAGAAACCTAATACCTAAATCAGGAAACGTCATTATTGGAAAATTTACCGTTTGCTGAGCAAAGGGAATTGCGTCCTTGAAATACATTTGGTGACAAATATTGGTGAGGATTGGTTGGACTAATCCTACTTGGAGCCAAAGTGACTGTCCATGGGGGTGCACTATCCATTCTGGCACCTTCAACCAGGACTTCATTGGTCACCCTCACCTCAATTCCGACAGTCTGAAACAATAGAGAGAAGAAAAAAAAATCAATTATTTCAACAGCATATGTACAAATAACATTTTTAATTGAAAGATTATAACTGTCAATATATATGTACATTTATCACCTCGATTTATTTTATATATACGTTTATAAAAAGAAAAACAATTTTCTACTTTTATACCTTTATCTACAGAATGACGAACTCTGGGCAGAATTAAAATCCCTTTTTTTTATTCTATATTTATTTTACTGACCAGAAAAATATATATATAGATAAAAAAACCGAGATTGATCTTTTCAATTAAATTCTAACCCCAGTGAAACTTTTTCAGTTTTTATTCTACATTGACTCAACTGTCATTTCATTGTATATATCAAAATTTTTCACTAACAAAGAATTTTTGCAAATTGATTCTTTTGTATATAAAAAATCCGAAATTGAATTTTAAATCCAAATGTCAGAGTTTTAAAAAGTTTTATATTGATATAAATATAATTTGATTCCAATATATTTTGTTTTATGTTTCAATACTGGGTTACAAAGAAGACAGGAAAAAAATTAAGTGAAAAAAATTAATTAAGTAAAAAAAATAAAAAAAGTCCCTTTGAAAAAAATTCTCTATGCGGAAAAGTTTTGATATGAAACGATTTGAAATAGAATGCTTCAAATATTTCTCTTTTTTTTCCAAAAAAGAAATCCGTAACCAATGAGAACTAATCAATCTTCCCAGTTGTTTGTGGAAAGGATGTAATTGATTGACTTCTATTTTCATTCCTCTTTTGTGGTCGTCTTTCAGTTTAATTCAACAAAAGTTGTTACATTTTTTTAAACATTTTTATTATTCTGAATTGACATTCAATTTTCCCTTGCTTCCAATTTTTATTCCGAACAAATATATCTCTTCAATTTTTATAACAACAACAACAACAATAATAATAATTTCTTCTTTCTATATGTCACTCATCTGTAAATTTTAATAGCAGTAAAAATTGATTCAAAGGAGAGCAAATTAATACCGCAATAAATAATAATTAACTCTAGTGCTTTAAAAAATAATTTCAATTTACTGAGAAGGAAGAGATAAAATTACTTTCCTCCTTTTTCAATTTACAGAAAGTGGAGATTTTAAATTCCGTTAGTATAGATCTCACGGTTTATTTAAAATATTTATTCCCTTCCTATATGTAGTGTGATCCGACAGAAGTAATTTGAACTTACGTCCATGTGAAGTAAACTCTTTTTAAATAAAAATATATACAAATATCGAAAATAAAAATGTATAAAATCGAAAAGAGCAAAAAGAAAAACTTTTTTTATTCCTAACGAACGTTAAAATAATAATTTAGAATGACAATAATTCTTTTGAAATTTATAACTCGAAGGAGAATGTATCCAACAAGATAAAAATCGGTCTTGTATATATTAAAAAAGATGCTGAGAAATGATCCTTGAACTAGTCAAAGATCCATTTACTTCTTTACTCCAGAAACATTTACCTGTTGATCAAGAATAATACATCACTGTCACCACTTTATTATATATAGAATAAAATATAAGACGCACACAGAGGAGAAGAAATGAAAAGTAGAAATTCCCTCTTCTGTAAAATAACTCTTTCCATAATTCAATTACCAAGACATTGAAGATTTAATATCATTACAAAAAAAAATTCACACAAGTGAAAATTAACCCAACTTTGCGAAATAATTCAATAGTATTTTAATATTTCAATTTTAATATTCTTATTTAATCCGACCAACTATCAAAGTTGGTGTCAAAATAATTTTGATTTCAACAAAGAATCGCCACTATTTTTTTTTCTTTTTATCAAGGATACGTAGTTTTAATTTTCACATAATGACTTTGTAATTATATCGAAAAAGAATTCTTTTTACATTGTTATTATATTTATGTTCGAAGGTGCAGCCTTATTAGGATTCTAGTGTGACCAAAATAAATATTTCTCTCTCCGCCACTCACAAGCGAACGTTTGATAACTCAAGCCGCTTTATATGAGAGTAAATATTTATTCGGACGCTCTGGCGAACCTTGAAACTTCACTAATCATCGATCGTCGACGACTCGTTTTCTTCTCTCTCTCGCAATTTAAAACAAAAAAAAGAAAAATGCGAACTAGAAAAATAGACAAATCGTGATAAAATTACAGAAAATGGTTTTCGATAAAGAACTTTAGTTTATTTTATATGAGATTTTTTCATCATCAAAAAATTTATTCGGTCCTAGAGATTTTTTTCAACTTTACAGGAAATTTTAAAATTTAAGGAAAAATTTTTTTGTTCTGAAACAAACGCTTGGACATTGAGAGAATATTGCCGAGCAATATTAAGAACCAAGGATGACATTATTTATTAGGATTACATAATAGAGGGGGGGGGGGGGGGGGGG